>RCNN01000177.1:0-63472 GCA_003667245.1 Heterostelium multicystogenum | reverse complement strand
TATATTAATAAGAAAGATAAACTAACTATCTAAAAAATAAGTTGGTTTACTCAAAGTTAGTTTGTCAACTTCAATTTTTAAAAAATAAAGTAGACTGACTAAACATTACAACTTCATTTGAATCATATATAATAATATCCTATTCATAGTAAGATTACTACTAATGAGTACAACATTGTCAATTGACCAGTTCTTAAGTGAATTGGATAATTTAGAGAAGAAGCAATCAAACTTACCAAAAGATGCTCCACTTACTTTTGAAAATGGTTCTGTAACTACAATCTTAACATCGACACCAATCAACGCTTTACCAGATCTATCTGTACATAATACAACAAACATCGATGGCAATACCACTCAGACAAATCTATTGCCAATCTCCTTAAATGTATGTTATAACATCTATTATTATGAATACGATGCAATGCCTCTTACTTACTTTTTATTTCATTCATTCAAGAGTTGTTTTCCATTGTTTAATAATGATACTCCAGATCTTTTAGAGAAGGTTAGAGATAGCTTTACTAGTGTTTCATTGAATAAGAGTGACTATATGGGTTGCTGGCCAAGAGATGTAAAACTGTGGTTCTCTCTCTTTTAAGGCATTGTTGAGCATCGAAGGTTCACAGCCAACGACCACTATTCAGTTGGAGGTGGATCAAGTGAATCACCAGCTGTCAATGTCCAACTACAAAGAGATAGAGTTGAACACTAGCCTGAATTCAACAAATTCCACTTCGTTGTTGCGTAATTGGAATGAAAATGGTACTGAGTTTTCATCGTGGTGATGCACAGGCATTTCCCATTCTTGCCTGGTGGAATGGAACCTCTCGCCAAGTCAAGTACTTCGAATACCAGCACAGCTTCAGAGCCCGTCGATTGGGTTTCATTCTGGAAGCAACCCACTCAATTATTAACAAAAGTACCTGGTTTGTCGCATGGCTTGACGATTGAAACACTCGCAGGCAACAACGCCAATGCACAACAACTGCAACAGCAACCAACATTTGAATTAATCGATGAAGATGAAGAAGAAGAGGAAGTAGAAGAAGAGGAGTATGAAGAAGAAGAAGAAGTAGAAGAAGATGTAGAAGCAGATGATGGTGTGAGTACAGTCGAGGAAACATCATCTACTGTTGACCCATTGGATAATGTAATTGACGACAGTGGCAGCACATCATTGGAGAACAAGTTAGAGAGCTTGTCAATTCAAGAGATCAAAGTCAAGGCGTCCGAGCATGCTGCTACAGTTTCTGATGCTAAAGTTGAGAGAAAACAATGGGCCTTCAACGATACCAAAGAGATTACTACGCCATTCAAGGAGCTTATTGCAAATCCTGCAATTGAATACCCATTCGAGTTGGATTCCTTCCAGAAGCAAGCCATCTACCATATGGAAAAAGGTGATAGTGTATTCATCTCAGCACACACCTCTGCAGGTAAAACAGTCATTGCAGAATATGCAATTGCCATGGCATCCAAGAATATGACTCGTGCCATCTACACCTCGCCAATCAAGGCACTTTCCAATCAGAAGTTCCGTGACTTCAAGGGAACTTTCAATTCCGTTGGTCTCATTACTGGTGATGTTTCAGTGAATCCTTCTGCTTCATGTCTAGTTTTAACAACTGAGATTCTACGTTCTATGCTTTATAAAGGTGCTGACCTGATTCGTGACATCGAATGGGTCATTTTTGATGAAGTTCACTATCTCAATGATATCGATCGTGGTGTAGTTTGGGAGGAGGTCATCATTATGTTGCCAGCACATGTCAAGATTGTGCTCCTTTCTGCTACCGTTGCCAATCCACTCGAGTTTGCAGACTGGATTGGTAGAACCAAGAAGATGAATATCTATGTTATTGGAACTACCAAGCGTCCTGTCCCATTGGAGCACTTTATCCATACTCAATCTAATGAACTCTTCAAGATTGTTGATAGCTCACGTCGATTCCTTAGTGAAGGTTACAACAAAGCTTACGCTTCAATCTACAAGGAGACTAATAATCAATCTGGAAACAGAGGTGGTCGTGGTGGAAATATGGCTGGTGGTGGTGGCGCCAAGCGTTCATCAGGTTGGTCTAAACTTATAACAATGTTGAAAGAAAAAAAACCAGCTACCTGTCATTATCTTTTCTTTCAGCAAAGCTAAATGCCAAGACTATGCATTCAGTTTGGGATCCAATGTTGTTCTTACAACCTCAGGTGAGAGATCCATCATCAAGGTATTCATTGAAGAATCCCTTGCTAGACTACGTACCGAAGACAAGGGATTGCCACAGATTCTTCAAATTAGGGACTTTTTGGAGCGTGGTATAGGTGTGCACCATGGTGGTTTGTTACCAATTGTCAAGGAACTCGTTGAAATTCTCTTCTCAAAGTCTCTGGTAAAAGTATTGTTTGCCACAGAAACTTTCGCCATGGGTGTGAATATGCCTGCTAAAACAGTGGTATACAGTCACATCAGAAAGCATGACGGAACCCAATTCCGTGAGCTACTTCCTGGAGAGTACACCCAGATGTCTGGTCGTGCAGGTCGTCGTGGTTTGGATTCAGTGGGAACTGTCATTCTCGCATGTTGGAAGGATTTGCCTGATCAAACTACCATGGAATCAATGATTCTTGGTGTACCATCAAAATTGCACAGTCAATTCCGTCTCACTTACAATATGATTCTCAACTTGCTTAGAGTGCAAGACTTCAAGGTAGAAGATATGATTAAGCGTTCATTCTCTGAGTTTGCTACACAAAAAGAACTTCCAGAGATGCGTAATGCAATTGAGAATCTTCGTAAAGATTACGAAGCAATTCCACCAATTTCCTGTATACTTGGTGAGCCTGATATCGAAAACTACTATAACATGTATTCTGAAATTAAGTCCTCCAGCTCATACACTCAACGTGCCATTTTGTCATCTCAGTCCGATGCTCACTTCCAAGCAGGACGTGTTGTTGTTATCGTACCAAAAGACCAAACTACAGCATACATTGGTTGTTTAATTAGTTGCACTCACTCAGGCAGTGGACGTCAATTTGCAAACTCACTCATTAACAGAACATTCCGTGTATTTGTTGCACATGAAGATGGTTCCTATAAAATCGTCAACAGTGAGTCTTCAGATGAAGAAATCAAGAGAATTTGTAATGAAAAGCTCAAGATTGATACAAAATCTATTGAATCGGGTGATACCGCTTCTTGCTCTATTCTCGTGCAACAATTGCACCGTTTGGTCGAAGAAAATCCACTTCCATTGGGTCCACCAGCACTAGATCCAATCACCAAACTCAAGCTGAAGGGTGTGGAGTTCGTTGAAAAACTATCAGCGTTTACAAAAGTTGGAGCAACTCTTGCCCGAATCAAAGTGTCACAAATGTCCAAAACTATCTGAACATTTCGCACTCACTGAGAAACGTGCCAAGATTTACCAACAACTATCACATGTTACTCACTCTGCTTCCGACGAAAACTTGGCATTGATGCCAGAGTTCCAGACTCGACTCAAGATTTTACGTACTCTTGGATACATCGATGAAGAAAACAATGTTCTTCTTAAAGGAAAGGTATCACGTGAAGTCAACACATGTGAGGAGTTAATTGTCCCAGAGTTGATCTTTGAAAACTTCTTCTTGGCACTTGAGCCTGCTGAAATTGTAGCAGTATTATCATCAATGATTTTCCATGAGAAAGATGCAACACCACCAGCTTTAACACCTCGTCTCAATGAAGCTAGAATTTCTCTTGAAAAGCTTGCTGACAGAATTCAGACTATGGAGGTAGACCATGGACTTGAGACACCAAGCAATAGTGAAACCTCAAAGGTACTCAATTTTGGATTGATGGAGGTTTGTTATGAATGGGCAAAAGGTATGCCATTCCACGAGATTTGTAAACTCACCAATGTATTGGAAGGAACAATTGTCAGAGCAATAACAAGAATAGGTGAAACTTGCCAAGAGGTTAGAAATTGTGCAAGAATTATTGGTGACACCAAACTCTATCAAAAGATGGACGAATCAATCAAATTGATTAAAAGAGATATTGTATTTGCATCATCACTATATATCGTTTAAAAAAGATATAACACCAATAAAAAGAAATTTAATGACATGTGGAACTACCAATCAAATGAGAAACTTCTAAACTTTTCAAATATTTATTGATCAGTTTTGAGTTTTTTTTCTTTGCTATATCTCCGAAGAATTTTATACGTTTAAAGTTGGGACAAAGCTTGTAAATGATTCTCTCTATATAGAAGTCAAACGTTAATGGGACATTTGGTTTGTAATGCTTGAAGGCAGAATAAATATTGATGATTGAAGAGTGAATGATACCCAGAGTGGTCAGTGTTTGCCAATTCTTTTTTGATTTGGGATGACGAGCCCTGGTGAGATAATAATTATGCCTATGAACTGCATTAAATGCGTCTCTATATATAAAAGTGAAGGTTGGAAACTTTCAGTAGGACGGCAATGAACACGGAGCATATCTTGAATATAGGTCTTTGCAAGAGTACCATTTATGAGTTTAGTGATGCAAGTTTTTCTCAAACTTTGATTCAGTCTGATCCTCTGGCGGAGGATTATTGTAACCACTCAAAATAGAAATTAAATCCTCCTTTTTCATTTGTTGAATGGTTGTAATGATTTCTAAAGTGGATTGGGACATCACTTTGCTTTCTTTATTTTCTTAAGTGAAATGTCAGTTTTTGTTTTCTAATAGATGTTTGAAAATTTTAATCCTTACCTTCTACCGATTGATAAAACATTTCAGCTTGCTCTTCTAACGATAAAAGAGCATAGTGTCTCTTTACTCCGGTTATTTTCCTAATGTTTTCTATTGAATCAGTGTGGTTGGTGTTTGCCAGCTTCCTTAACAGTTTTGGTTTCAACTTGAGTAAATTCATAATATCGGTTTCGTTGAATTGTGAAGTAGCTATGGGAGGGGGGACCTCTTTTGTTGGTTTAATACAAAACAATGAGATTATTCTTGAATTTTCATGCCTTATTCCTTTGATCACCTGGTGATACCTATAATAAGTACCATTATTGACATCCACTCCGATGTAATTGTTTTTTGGAATATCAATCCAATCCAGAGCACGAGAAACTTCTTTGAGATAGTTAGATGATGATAGTGTACAAGAGATGTTATATTGTAAAATAGTACGTATAATGGTATCAGTACAAAATTCAGCATCGGCAATTAGGTGTTTTTGAGAGAATCGAGGGTGAATTGTTCTTGTTAAATGATCCTCCAATAGTTTGAAAAGCAATATCTGATGGCTGATCTGAAGATTGTAATTTTGGTTTGGTTCTAATTATGAAAGGTAAGTCATATTTTTGGCTTGACGAAGAAAGTTTAGTTGCTAATTGGTAGCAGGGTAAGGCATATTCATGCTTACTTGGGATAACTGTGTATGGAGCTGTGGTTGTAGATATATCACCTTTCATATGAAAAGGTATCATGATTGGGTTTTATCAATAACAATCAATGGAGCATACTCTATCATTGATTCATATACGTTATTGAAGTAATCTGAGAGTTGATCAATAGATTCAACTCCGTACCTATTTCTATAAATTGAAATAGCTAAAAATTGCTTGACCTCATTGACTGATACATCTCTATAAAGAAAATGATTTTCTATAAAGTTTTTTGGTTTCTTTGTTATATATTGTTAATATTATTATTCTTTGTATAATAATATTTTTTATGAATATTTACTTTTTTTTTTTTGATGTATTGTTGGTATTATTTTTCTTTTTCCTGCAATTCCTTTTCTTTCTTCATGTTTTGATTTATCAAGTTTAGATCGTAGATTCTTTGAAAGTTCCTCAGAAATAAAATTTAGAACTTTATCATTAAGAATCTTATTTAATAATTTTTCTAAACTCGGTTCTACCATCCTAACAAGTCGTGATGGCTCATAGATGGAACTAAAACTAGGATCTTCTGTTGAAATATCGCAGTGTTTACTAAAAAATGAAATAGTTTCTACATCTCGAGCCTTTGGAATACCATTCTTAATGATTAAATTCTAAAATCTATTTTAACTTTAAACTTACATAAACTTTTGACATTTCTATAAAACTATAATATTTATCTTATTTTTATTTATCATATATCCACAATATATACATATATTTGCTGTGATAGAGAATCATCTTAACTTCACAATGATAGATGGTGATTTGAAAAAATATTTAAAAAAATCTATCTATATCACTAAAAAATCTATTTGTTATTCTCCCATGTATTTTGAAAAACACAGTTCACACCAAATAAGTATTATTATTAATTAATTAATTAAATAGTCCTATTTATTATTTCTCTACTAAAGATGATAGGAATGGATCTATGTATGCAAGTGATCTCCAGTAGTCAGTCTTTATATGTACAATAGTTGATTGGACACCAATTTCAAACATCAATAGCAAATGGTGTTGTGGAGGAAGGAATATCAAAACCTTCACACTATTGGTACTTTGTTTGTCATTCTCATTGATGATATACTGTTTGAGATTCTTGGTGATTGATTGTTTAATTGAATCCCTATTTACATTAACATGCTTAACAGAATGCATAAATAGTGGACTATTATGTATTATGGTTTGTTTCAAATTGGAAGAAATTATTAATAATTTATGGTCCATAAAAAAATATTATTGATCATCATTGTATACATACTTTTTCTGCTCTTATCATTTTGCTCTTCGATCATCATCTTCCATAGCTTTTCAAATAGCTCTGATTTGAACAATTCCGGAGACTGTGTAGCTGATGGTGGGATTGGGACCGTCATGAATAGGTCTTGGAATTCTACGGATATTTTTAGCACCAGCTGCCTTGCAAGTTTTACCCTCGTCGTCGTTGGAAAACCATTTTCACTCGAATGTCACTAGGTAGTGGATGGTGTGGAATAAAGGTAATATCGACGTCAAAGCAATATGGGAATTCGATGGATTCCTTTTCATTGTAACACAAGTATGGAATTCTGATTGGGTTGATATTGGCATAAAGAGAAGGTGATGTTGCTTGGCGGATTGTATGAGTAATGCATATACTTTCTGTGGGAATGTGTTGTCTACAATATTTGGCTATATCTTATTACGATATGGTATCACTATTTTCGCACTTAGTTGGTCGAATTCCCTTGATCATATTTTGATATTCAATCATTTGGACCTGAAGTAAATCACTATCGCTTTGAATGGCTGTTGTTGATCTTACTGGAATGTTAAATTGATGCTGGATTGGTTTCAAATCCTTGATAGGTGAAATTGCAATATGATTATTAAGTGATTTGATAATCTTCATTGTTGAGAGTGAGGACATTCCCATTCCACTAACTGATAAATAGAAAATATTAATATTTTACTCTTAATAATGTATCTTTTGTCCGGACTTACTATTTGAATCATCGGTTGATGTAGTTGTTAGTAGTGGTTTGATTTTATCATCTGGAAGATGTGTGAGGATACGATCATAGAACTTGGCTCGATCACGAATTCCAAATTACAGAAATAGGATGAAAGTGTTGTCAAGATCATACGGAGTTGTTTTAAATAGATGTTGAGTGTTTGTGATGGATCAATACACGCTGGCAAATAGATAGGATGATATTTCCAGTGTACCAATTGCCCTCCTTGCAAATGGAGCGTCTTCTAACGGTATCATAGACCTTGTCGAGCAATACCATCGGATTGATTTGGTCCTCCAATACGATTCTTTCGACCAGTGGTAAATAAGCCAAGAATTTTGATGGTTTCATCGAGATGACAACTCTTGAAATAGAAAGGAATAAGTTGATTCTTGTTTTCCTGTTTGGAATTCCATTCATAAGTGCAATAATATTAGTCAAGAATTGGTTGTAATTTAATATTAATTCTGAAATAAATCTGCGCATTTGAGAATTGGAAGTTGAGGTTAGTAAGTCGATTGGGACTTGGATCCTTTATGGTTGGACACTATTCTATTTCAACTTACGATTCTATATTTTTAAATACAAATGTTGGGAATGATATTAGATATTGAAGTAGTATGGAAAATACAATTTTGGTTGGAGTAGAATTGGCATTCTGGTGGTATCTAAATTCATCTAGACATATTAATGATTTCAGTAGATCATTGGGTGGAATTGCAGCTACTTTTCCAGGAGTAGAACTGTTGCTATTGTTGTCTAAAATACATTTACACATGGCATATAGTTTAACTTCCTTCAAGAGTAGGTTATCGAATGCAGTTGGGTAGAATTGTTTATAGTAATTATAAATAGAAATGTTGTTGTTTCTTTTTGTTTGGAATTGAAAGGAGCCAGTCAATAGCCAAAACTCTATGTTCTTGTGATCTATCATGTATACATATTAGTTAAGCAATCATTGTCATGGAATCGATAGTATCTTGACTTACATTGAAATATCATTGATAATAAAGATTAAACGTTTAAAGAATAGATCGAATTCATCGTTGGAATAGATGTCTGGGAATTTCAGTGCAAGATAAAGGAGTAGGTGGAATTGTAGTGGATTTTTGATAAAGAATAGCTTGTAGAGATGAGGATGTTTGAAGGCGCTGGGTGGAATTGATGTGGTCAAGTCCACCAGTGGCACCAGCTGAAGAATAACAGAGATTAGACCCCACTGATTCAGTTGGGGAGACTGGTCGATCACTACACTGATGCACTTGAGAAGTTCTTTTCCAATATTGTCCGGCAGCTTGGTATTTGTCATACCAGAGTTTGTAACGATGTCCTGAAGCTGCTTCATGGTTGCTGTGATGGGAGAGTACTTGATGTTCTGAGGAATGGCAAATGAAGATATAGGTGAAACTGAGTTGCTCTCTGAGAATATGTTGGTTTGAATATTTGTGGACGAAGGAATACGAGAGAGAGATCGCCTGTAATTTTAATGAGCTTTGGTTTGATGGTAATCCTGACTTGTTGATATTGCTGCTGCTGTTTGAATTGGAAGAAGAGTAGATCGGAGAGGTGGGTGTATTGGTCGATGTTGATGACGAACCTGTGTTCTCTCTGTTGACCAACTCCTCGTACTCGCAAACCATCGCATGCTGTATGATTGTCGTGAATAGCTGTGTGTAGCATTGTATCAAGTGTGTATTCTCATTCTGCAAGTGTTTCAGTAGTGCCGGGATGAATGGCGACAGCAGACATGGGTAGGTCAGCTCCAGCTCCAACAAACAAAGACAAGCAGATCCTCTCAACAGACGATCAGAGCTGTTGTTGATCTTGTTAACAATGTCCAAAAGTAGATCAATGAATGTTTCGACGAGTCTTGGATGTGTCTTGATGATCGACTCGCAAATCAAAATCGTGGTCATTGTCGATAGAACCTGGCTCTTCACCGGGTAGCTGTCGACCTGAGAGTTGACCAATGACTGCAATATACTAAACACTCTTTCAAACCTATAGATAAAGAAAAGCGCATGAGTGTGTTATACTTTGGGTCTTAAGTATCGAGATGCTTACCGCTTTGAATCCTCCTCCAACAACAATGTCGAGTTCTCCTGAAGGAATAGCAACAAGTTGATACGCAGAATGTCATCTTTCTCAAACTTTAGACTTTTAAGTAGAATTTCAATGATGATGTGTGAAGGTGTGTTTAGGATGTTGCTGTCAGCGAGAATCGAAGAGAATGACTGTGATGCATGTGACGAGGGCAGCTGTGACGCCTGACTTGGGTACTGTGATGATACTGCCAATTTGACGCTGTCTTGCTCGTGCAAATGCTTGTCAATATCGGCGCCGACACCGCCAGGACCAGTTGATACACCTGTCGATGCAGAGGTCACCGACGAAGACACGCCGAGACCACTCGACTGCTCATTTCCTGATCCACTCAAGTCGTGCATGGCATCACCGACACCCACGCCACTGACACCACTTTTCAGTGACGATGGATCGCCACCTGCAGTGCCAACACCAACACCTACACCAGCAGCCGAGCCTATTTTCATATGGTCATCAACAACGCCGCCAATAAGGTTCTGTTGGTCTCCGACCGACTGCAGCTGGCTATTCTGCTGAACTGTATTTGCAGAAGGTATAACAGCATTGGCAGACGACGAGACGATTGGCTTTACAACTCTCCATCCTTGAATGATGGCATACCACTCATTAGCAGTCCAAGCCTGAACTGAATCCATAACCCCTTTTTGAATCTCTTTTACTCTACTGTACTCTATATTTGATATTAGATTATACTCAATCACCTAGAGTACTATTAAGTTAGATCTAACTAATTATCTATCTATCTATCTATCTACCTATCAATCTAGCTATCTATCTACTAGCTATCTGCTATCTATCTATTTATATTGTATAGAGACAGACTACTAAAATTGTGATTGACAAGTGTCTTAAAATGACCAATGATATGAAATTCCACTGGTGTTCTTCAGATATTTTTTTAACCAAAGAAAAAATTAATGCAAAAAAACATAAAAGCAAAAACTCATTAAAATGCAGCAAATATGTATAAAATAAAATCTGAAACAGATATGTTTAATTTAATTTAGCAAAAATGAAATTGCCATATTATAAAATATACAGAGTGAAATTAATATATTATATTTTAAAATTTAATTTTTATTTCTTTCATTATGTTATGTATAAATATATTAATAATATTTATGATGACAATCAGATGATATCATTCTAAAACAACTTGAAGTGGAAACTTTCACTATGTTTGATCAAACAAAAAATATTGTTTTAAATAAATAAAATTCATCAAAAAACAGAACTACTACTATTCTGATGATTTTTCAAACATTCTGTTTATCATTTAAATGGGATGCAACGAAATAAATATCAAAGTAACACGTGATTGCTTAAAAGATTATCAGCTACATTTAGATTAATAATCAATACGGAAACATCAATGTTATTAATAATAATAATATCTTCATCAGACAACAATCAACTTCAATAGTTGTTATTGTTGTTGTTGTTGTTGTTGTTGTTATTGCTTAGTTAAACTTTAGGATATTCGTAGTATTAGTAAAATACAATGATGATGATCATCTTGATTAGATTATAAACATGTACCAACATCTCATGAGATGAAAAGCAGGAAAGCATCGAGTATATTACAATGCAGTTAGTCGTGGTTATTGATTTAATACGAAGTGCAGTGTAGGCGTCAGTAATTACCAACAGTCACTGAGATAAAAGATCAATCTTAAATCAGTCAGTTTAGTGTCACCTAGTATTACAATAGTACGACACACCTCAAATGAATATGAGTCACTTCTGTGCAGCTGCTGTGCCACCGCTACGACAGTGAATAGTAATTGACTGCTTATGACATGATCGTTCTGTTTAAAATGATCATGATCACAATCTATAGTTAATTAAAAGTATGTATTATGTGTGTGTGTATGCATGAATGGTTCACTTCACTATTTCTTTTAATGTACAAAACAAAACATTGAGAAGTCTAACTAACACCCACCACTTACACCACCATCCGCCGACTCACTCACTTACTCACATATGTGATCCAACACACAAACAATGATAATAATAATTAGTTAGATGTATTTTACTACAACAACATATCAATCAATCTCTGAAATAGTGTGAGAATTCTTATATAACTCTCTAAAAAATAAACATTTACTTTTAAATACTAACAATGTAAATCTTAACACTCACCCACTCACAATCAAATTCACCCACAATCAAATCACGAAAACTAATTGATACCAACAACAATATAATACCCCGATACCAGTTGAATATACATATGAATAAAAGTGTAGTTGTTTTTATTGGATTCTGAAATGAATTTGATTATTGTTATTGTTGTATGTACATATAATCATCTCTAAACTGACTGATGAATACAACCATCCATTCAAATCTCTGATTCTGATGTGATTCGATAAATAAAACAACAGCAACAATAGCACACCACTTTCTATCATAACATATCATTACCACATTGAACAGAACATATATATAATATATATAATATATCACCTATGGGTGAGGCACTTTCATACATACATATATACTATAGTAATTTAATTTAAAAGTTAAAGTTAAGATATTGATATTTGATTGTGATTGATTGTAAAACCCAACCTACTCTTGCTCCTGTTGTTATTGGCGTATTTTATATGTAGGTAACAAGTGGAGGAATGACAGTATAAATTTATAATTAACTTACACCTCTTAAATTAGATGACACCAATTTTGATCAAATGACTTCTCTTTTCTCATATGTTTCAGGTGACCTAAATACTGTGTTGTGTTGGTTGAGGGGTCATTGTAGGTGATGTGATGGGTGTGACCATGATCGTAGTCGTTGAAATTACTGAATTTAAGAAGAGTTCTGCTGAGCTTATTTCTTTTAAAGTTGGATGTGACATCAACAATAAAATTATTTATAGTTAGTTGACTCTCATTATTAGAAGTATCAATTGCAACTTGTGAAATACATCACATTGTTCATCAATTTTATAATACAAAATTCTGATAATAAAAAAAGAAGGAATATAAGTTGAGTTAGACCATACGATCACAGCATAGCACAACTCAAACCTGATCAAACAATCACTCATTTAATAAATACTAAATTTAAAAGCAAAGCCAAACAAGAATTGTATTTAAATATAAATCACAAATCAATCAATCAACATAAATACTTCATCTATTCAATCAATCCATCTATAAACTAAAGTTTTTCGAAATATATTACTCTTTATAAATTATTAATACTAATCCAAATATTTATTCAATTAAACATTGTAAATATACATAAATATATATATATATATATCTAATATTACACTTAATTGTATTACAAATCTAAATCAACTAAAATCATTATCAAAGTTTACAAACCTAACATTTCAAGTCCTCTTATTCAATTAAATATTTTTCTTTACACCAACCAATAATAAAATAATATCCAACATATTTAATCGTCTTAGGTATGTATTTTTAGTTAACTTAATATTATAAAGCTGAATCACACAATCATAATTTAATTACTTTTAAATCATTCTAATTAATAAATCACTTCACCCTTCAAGTCACTGATCTATATAATTCATTCATTCATTTATTCATTGTTTTAATAATAAATCGTATTTCCACTCTATCACCTTAGATACAAAGATAGACAATCATTGACCAATTTAAAATTCATCAATTTTTTTCTGAATAATAATTCAAGCTCACTGACCAACTAACTAAATAATCCAAACTTAGCTTTTTGTGATATTAAAATTGCGAATCCCTAATTTACACAACGGTCAATATAAAATTTGTTGAATATTATCAAAACATAGAAAGAGGTTCACCAACAATTTTAGAGAATACTCCAAATCCAAAACTGTTAGTTTGGTATGTATTTAGTGAACACAGAGTAGCTTTTGCTTCATTTTTTCAACAATTATTGGATGTGTTGTCCAAATCAATTATACCTCATATTCCAATGAAAAAGAGTACATCATTTCGTTAATTAGTAGAATGAAAGTGTCTGACAATACACATATACCATCACAATTCATCTCATAATCCATCAACCCCACTACCTACCATCACCACAAGATATATTTTTTCTACATCACTTCAACACTCAACCCTCCCCACCAACATATAAATGTTCACTTTAGTATTAATTAATTATTAGAGTGTGAATGTGAGTGAGTGGAGTGAGTGAAGTTGATGTGGAGTGGGTTATAAACAAGTAAAATAATACTATTGTTATATAGAAGTAGTAGAATCCAATAATAAATTTTAAATGGGATGTCCATAAAATGACATCAATCAATCTAATTATAATTGATATGTATAGTGTTGTGTTGTGTTTAGCCACCTTATATTTATGGTGTTTTTGGTACTGGTGGTGATTGGATGAGCTAGATAGCGAATCATATTATATTAATTTGCTTATTTATATTATTTATTTAAAATTATTATTAAAATACATTCATGTATTAGATACTATTTGTTATCTATCTATTTATTTGTCTTTCAATTGAATCTAATCATCCTTTATAAACTTTAATTTCGCATTATACAACTTGTTGAATTTAAACAACAACAAAAACAACAACATAATAATAATAATAATCAATCAATCAATCAATCCAACAACAACAATAAAATAGTAAAATTTGTGGAAGTCGTTAGTTTAATTTGAAGTTGTTGCGAATAGTGTAGTTTTAGTTTAGTTTAAGCAGTTGGTTAGAGTTGGTATAATATTAATGTATTTGTAGGTTTGTGTTAAGCTGATCATCTCTTCACAACAATTTAATTTCAATTCACAATAAACAAATCATATTATAATCTATTACTATAAAAAGAATAATAAGAATTGTGTAGGTGACATCAATAACAATCAATCAATCCAATCCAATCCATTAATATTCAAAAATACATACCTATGCTATTTAATAATTTATATCATATCTTTTCGACTGACTGCAATTTTATTAAAATAACGTCGTCGATATAATCCAACTTCCACTATCCATTATCAAATATCGTATTTGCCAACAACAACAACAACAACAACAATAACAACAACAACATCCACAAACAAAAACAACAACAATTAATCAATCAATTTCAAAAAGTGTATTTTAAAATTAATCATTCTAAACATTATATTATTGTTTTAGATTTATATATATAATTCAAATCAATTCCAATTCCTATTCCATTTCTTTATTTAATCATTCAATTCTATTCTTTCTATTGTAACATTACTTAAAAATATATTTATATTAACAATTCTTTACCAAATTCTAAATAACTGATACCTTTACAAAAAATAAAGGTACTAACTTTTGTAGTAGTAGTAGTAGAAGAAGAACCAAAGCGAAAACAGTGTCGTGTTTTCCAGAAGAAAGAAAGAAGCATCATTCAAAGTCCGACTCTTCATATTTTATTTATTTATTGGTATGTCAAAAAATGAATACATCACAATAGTTCAAATAACCTCATCACCATTATCATCATCATCATAACAATATTTAAAAGATTTTAAATCTATATTTCCTATTTTATATATTATTATTTTTATTATTATGATTAGATTATTATAAATCATAAAACAATTTATCACTATATATTTACATGATGTATAAGCCTACATCAATATTAACATCAGCAGCAACAACAACGAACACACTGACAATAACCAAAAACCAATAATTTTGATATTCCATTATTACTTGTTTATGTTTATCCATTTTTGTTTAAATTCAAACAATTTTATTTAAATTATTATTCTATTTATTATTATTATTATTAGTATTAGTTGTCCTTTGCTTTCTTTGTTTTGTTTTGATTTGTTTAGATTAATTAGTTTGTGGTTTTTATAATTCATTAATTAAAGGAATGGCAGCAGTCAGCTCAATTCAACACAGCGCTGCTGTATGCAAAACAGCATGCTTTACTGCTTACTGACTTATTCACACTCACTCACTACTCACTTTGGTCATATTATTTTCACCTTCGAGTCACTACCCTCACATCTTCATACACACACTACTTTAATATTTTTTTTTGATTTGCGACCATGATTGGTAGTGGTAATATGCTAAATGTTTGCTATTCAAGAAATGTTTAAACACATTTAATTATAAAATTAAATAAATGAAAGTGTGTGAAGTATGTGTGAATAGGAAAGAGGTGTGGTGGAAATGGGGGCACTCCACTTTCAAGAAGTATATGCCATTCAACATTCAGCAAGCAAGTCAAACGATCATAATTTCATATACATTTTCATCATTCAGAAAATAATATATATATATATATGTGTGGGTTTGGCAACTCTGTGTTTTTAATAAAACATATAATATGTGTTGTGTTGTGTTTGACTGGGGCTGTTAAAGTGTGTGAATGATATTCATGATCATCAAATCAATCAATCAATCAAACTATCTATCTCTCTCCCACCTTCTCCATATTTCAAACAACAATAATAATATTTGAATTGTTTATGTTATATAATTTTATTTAAAATACTAATAATAATAATAATAATAATAAATAGCACAAACACATACACATACACACACATAAATATGCACACACATACCTACACACAGATACTAGCAAATCATTCCTAACTATCCTATCTATAAAACAATTGTTTGGTTGATTTGGTGTTTTATTATTTAATTCTAAACATCATCAAATAAATAATTTGCCAACAAAAACAACACAAACAGCTACAACAACAAGCAAGCTATAATATTATACAAATAATAACAACAACAATTAATAATAACAATAGTAATAACAATAATAATAATAATAATAATACTTGTTTGTTGGATAATTTATTAACATATATATATATAAATATATTTGTATATATTACAAAGAAATATAAAAGTATAAAATTATATTTATTTATTTATTTTAAATTAATTCAACAGATAGATATTGTATCAATATCACCAGACAATCAACAATCATCAAAAGTTCATAATTGTGTGTATCTCTTCATATTTGTAGCAATCTAGTAATATATTGTTATTTTATTGTTGTTGATTTTATTTAATAATACCATAAAAATAATATTATAGAATAATTAAGAAAGATAAAGTAAAGTAATATTAATATTGATAAGTAGTAGTTTGTAGTAGTAGGGGAGGAATTGTCGTAGTGGTTGGATGTTGTTGTAATATTAATAGTGGTAGAGTCTCTTCTATAGAGCAATAATAATTTATTAACTATTTCAAAGAGGTAGGAAAATATATAGATTTTTTAGGAATATATCAATATCTGTTAATTCTTTCGTGACTCTTCGTCATCCAACAATTTCCAACAATAACAACAACAACAAACCAATACTCTATACAAAATTATTATTATAATAATATTTTGATAGGAAATATGGTTGGAATGATTGGACAACAACAATGTGTTGTGTTGATTGACGATTGGATTAAGAGAGATGATGATGAATGACAGTCAGAAACAAATAGACAGACATTAGATATTCATAACAATAATAATAACATAACGGTTACTTCTTCCACTACACCTTTTAAACTAAACTCATATCTATTGTATTCTATTGTTACCGACCCATCATCCATTTCTTTAAATTTAACGAAATCATTTCATAATTATTACTTAAATTTCTCTCGCTTATTACATATACTATTATTACATAGAAACTCATTCACTCAAAATTCAATGACAAATAACAACTCTAAGAACTATTCTTAATTATCTATTTTTAAAGCATAACAACAATAACAAAACAATTACACATTAGAATATTTTAAAGAGTAATAGAAAGTCACAATATTCGGTAATCAATCAAATCACATCAAATCAGCCGGGTGATCAATCCAATCCCATGCATATTTGACCACCCTAAAAATATCATAGAATAGTAAATCATATTGCTATTTTAAAAAACAATGATTTATTTTTAGATAATTTCTCCAAACCAAACAAACACACACAACACTCCTCAAACACAATATTTGTATTTAAAACACAACATTGTCAAAAGAATATATGAAAATAATTTCATTGTATTTATTTGTGTGTTGTGTTGGTACATCATGACGATTTTTATTAAATAATAATAATAATATGATGATGATAATAATGATGACAAGATATCTTTGGTGATTGTTTGTTTGATTGTTTGATTGATAAATGTATGATTTATAGTGTGTCGTCTGTATGTTTGTCTCACATTAAACAATTTATTCATTATTTTTATAGTTGATGGTTGTTGTTAACATTTAACCATATTCATACCTATCCGATGATATTACGATCATTAAAACCGTGATTAATCATCAAACCAACATCATCAATTCTTTTTATTCTTACCACCCCAAATATCACCAGCAATTATCAATTTTAAATTAAAACCAAACAATTTATTTATTTCTAAATTTAAATATAAAACACAATTTCATTTCATTTCATTTCAATTCAATTCATTGATTAGACATTAATAATATTAATAATAGTATAACTAATAATAATAACAATAATCATTATTAATATATGATTTAATTAAAAGTAGTACTAATACTTATATTTTATAATATACATTATATTTTTAATCAACTAGATAGTTTAGTAGCACAACAACACTGAAATTATTTTCAACCAAAATATTGGTGTTGATTCCTTTTTAATTGAATTTATAATTAAAATAATTCCTATTATAAAATAGCATTTATAAATTTTTAACAAAAAAGAGTATGTACATTTCTAGAAAACTGGAATAACTTGGAAAAACCTGGAAACATAAACTAACTTGGGAAAATCCATAATAGGAAACAAACAAAAAAAGTAAAAAAAACCAATAACAAAAAAACAATGGAAGGTGATATACCATTAAATACACCTTCTGCTCCAACACAACAAACTAGCACTACCACTACAGCATCATCATCATCATCATCGAGTAATAATAACAACAATAACAATGGTGGTGTTGGTAGTAGCATGAGTAGCAGTCGTCATGGTGTAGACGGTCACAACAGCTATCCATCGAGAATGGATAGCAGCCATCAGCTGATGGGTCTCAGTGGTTCGGGATCCAGCCGAAATCTCAAGCCAAAACCATCGTCCAACAACATCAAGTGGAAGTGGAACAACAAGGAGAAGCCAATGGACAGAGAGTTGGCCAAGAAGAAAATCTCGGGTCGCAAGGACAGCGAGCGTAAACTCAAGTCGTCGACCTCCATGCTCAAGAAGAAGAACACGATCATGGACTTTGGCGAAGACGACGGTTTCAATGCCGACGACGGAACTGAGGGTCTTCCCATTAGCGACGGAACTGAGGACACCAATGCCCATTCCCCACTGATGGAACCAGCCCGTGGCTCAATGACCACTCCACGTTTCGAAACACTTATAGATCCAGATATCACACCTGCCGAGATGGAAGAGAAGATGCGTCAACACAAGGCTCACCTCGAGATGGAGAAGACCAAGGAACGTGAGCAAGCAATGATCAAGAAGAAGTCTCAGATGCAAGTTAAGCGTAAAGCCACCACAACCAACATGCAAGACGACTCTTTTGAAACCCTCGAAACCATTATCGGTGAGGAAAAGAAGGAAGTCGTCTTCGAAGTCAAGCCATACTTCTCACACTCAATTCTCCAAGCTACCATGGCTGTCTTCTTGGTTTGGAATCTTTTCTATTTCGCATATCGTGCCGGTTGGACTATCAATACTCACGATGTTTACACCATGGGTTTCTCAGCACTCTTCTTCATCGTTGAGTTTGTGTCTTTCTTGGCTACTGCACTCCATTTGAATAACTTTACCAATCCATGCACATTCATCTTGGTTGTAACCCTTGAACAAATCCTTGCCAAGCGTAGAAAGAAGTTCCCCAATGTCATGATGTACATCACCACTTACAAGGAGCCACCCTCAATCGTTTCTCGTACCTTCAGAACCGCCATCGCTATGGACTATCCATCAGAGAATCTCTGGATTGGTTTGCTAGACGATTCTGCCAATTTCCGTGAGAGTCGTGGTTGGGCACATCTCCAATCAGTTGAGAAGAATTTCCTCTTCCAACTTTTGCAACGTTCGATCTATGCAGTTCATCATATTGCACCACCAGTAGCTAAAGCCAACGAAGATCCACATGGTATTCTCTCTGAAACCACCGATCGTATTGCTGCCACTACCAAGGAAGTCATCGAAGCTGAAGTCCAATGGTTCATCGAGTACTTCCAACTCAACTCACTCTTTGGTATCAACCAAGAGGAACAACGTGAAGCCGACGATAGTGAGAAATCATTGATCAGCAAGTTACGTGAAGACAACTTCTCTCCATACCGTACCTTCTCAGCATTGGAGCGTGAAAAGATCAATAACTTCACAATTGAATCACTCCAATCATTGTGGCACGGTAATGCAATGTATCGTCCATTGGTCCGTTCCGTCTTGATCAAGAAAGACTATGTCCGTAACTTTATCCGTGATCTCAACAACAGTCACCGTTTGCGTTTCTTAAACACTGAAGCATTGGCCATGGCACAATACTCAGTATTGATGATGGGACGTCAAGAAGTTCCATTCGAAGAAATCTCTACCGGTAATGTCCGTATCGACTTTGAGCCATCAGGAACCGTTATTTCACCAAAATGCACCTACTTGCGTCGTCGTAAACCACCCATTCCACACAACAAGGCAGGTAACATTAACAATGCACTCTTCAATGAGTCAACAAAGGCCGACTTTGAATTCATTGGATTGCTTGATGCCGATCAACAGCCACATCCAGACTTTTTGAAACGTGTCATGCCATATTTCTACTCTGATGAGGGTGCCGAATGTGCATTCGTCCAGACTCCACAGTTCTTCAGTAACATCTATCCAGTTGACGATCCATTGGGTCATCGTAATATGGAGTTCTACGGTCCAGTAATGGAAGGTCGTTCTGCCAACGGTGCTTGTCCATTCGTAGGTACTAATGCTGTTTTCCGTCGTCAACCACTCTATGACATTGGAGGTATTATGTATAACTCTGTAACAGAAGATATGTATACCGGTATGAAGTTGCAAGTCAGTGGTTACAAGTCATGGTATCACAATGAAGTCCTTGTCGTTGGTACTGCTCCAGTTGATATCAAGGAAACATTGGAACAACGTAAGCGTTGGGCTCAGGGTGCCGTTGAAATCTTTTCACTCACTCCATGGTCATTCATCAGATCTAAGCTTGGATGGCGTAAGATGCTTTATAACCTCGATTCATGTATCTATCCATTCTTGTCACCAACTGCCTTCTTCTATGGTCTTTCACCATTGATTATGTGTCTCTGGACTGTTCCAATCGTTGTAACTGATCCAGTCATTTTCATTCTCGTCGGTATGATTCCAGTCATGATTTTGCCACGTGTCATCCAATACATGATCCTCAGAGCACGTCGTCCATATGAAGCCGGTCGTTCAGGTCCATCTCTTTGGGTCGAAGCCACTGACTTGTGGAGAGCCGAACAAACTTTCTTTGCCTTTGCTGGTACCTACATTGCCGCCTGGAAAGCAGGTTCCGCTTCAATTGTTCGTCTTTTGAAGCAACGTCGTATTAGTCGTCACAAATTAGCCATGTGGAACTGGAAGCGTGACTTTGTCAAGAAACCAGTTATCGTTGAGTCCTTCCGTCAAGCCAAGCTTGTTACCGCCGCCGGAGTTGAAGAATCAACTGGACCAAAGAAAGCCGAACAATCTTTCCGTTCTTCAAACAAGGAGTCAGACACCATCAAGAACTCCCGTTTGTTCTTAGCTAATATCTTCCTTTTCGGTGCTAACATTGTTGCAATTCTTTTGACAATGCTTCGTTTCAATTGTTTCCAAGATGATATGTGGCTCTTGATTGTCGTAGCTGGTTTCGCCTTCTCTACCTGTTGGCATCTGTGGTCATTCATTCCTATGGCTTTGCGTCAAACCGAAAAACAATGGCCATATGCCTCTTCATACCATGCACACAATATCGTTATCTTTGTCATTCTCGGTTTCTTGGTACTTTTGTTCGTCAAAGTCAAAGTGTGTATTCCACGTGTTGCATAATTCAATACATTTGGAATATATTCAATATAATTATAATAATATATATACATAATATAAAAATTTTTCAATCATATAATAGTTTTCCATTTTCACTTAAACATTTCACCAACCAACAATCAAACACATTCATTCACCATATAATATAAAACCTCAATTAATTACAAGTTGGTTAAAGTACCTCCTTAAAATAAAATATAATTTAAAACAAATAAAATGTATTAAACAATTATTAAAGAATTCTTACATTCTCCATTTCAATAAGTCTTAAGTAAGAAACAGTGGCAATTGAAATAAGTATCCTTTTGTGAATCAATATGAAAGTATACATTCATAAAAATCTATGATTTAAAGAATTTATTGTCTACTTGAGGAGTATCATCGTCCAATTTCCTTTTACCAGTTGGATTGGAGTTTTCCAAAATTGGTATTGGACTTATGTTTGAATGATAGTTACTCAATGATGGAACTGAAAATATACATTGTTCATCTGGTAGAACTCCATAATTTGTTCCAGATTTTAGTGACGAAGATGGTTTTGGTTCCCATGATGCAACACAAACTTGTGTATTTGCACTGATTGCTTCAAATGCTGATCCAACTGATGATCCTTTGGTTCCAATGATGGCATATGAGAATGATGGTTCAACTTTGATGAACTTTGATGCACCAATCAATGATAATGATATTCTCATCATATCTTTGGTTCCATTCGAAGTAAAGTTGCCAATTGAATTTTGAACTGATATCAAGACAAATGTACCAATACTCAATGATTGGATATATTTTAAGAATGTAAGCCATTGTTGCTCATCGTTGGCTGTGTCAAAATGGTTCTCTGAAAAAGAACCAGTGGTTGGATCAACAGTTACAACATTGAGTCCACTTGAAGTTGTTTGTAATACCGATTGATCATTAACCATAATTCGTGTTGATGTACTTGAATGAGCCATCGATGTAACACAAAATGAAAGACCAGAACCTGTGAAAAGTGATTTTAATGGGAATCGGAGATTACAAACTGACATCAAATAACTATTATCAGACATACATTCACTGATTACTCGTTTATCTCCAGTGAGTTGTTGTCCAACAGTTGAAATGATACAATATGATTGAGAAGAATATGATTTGATGAGCATTCCTCCAAGATAGTTGATAATTGCATCTCTTCCATTTTTGAGATATGATCCAGCTGGTCCTATGGTTGATATTGCAACAATTGTTCCAACTGGAAGTGATTCTATATCTTGAACAAATTTAATATCATTATGTGAATCAATGGTTGTATCATAGTTTTTAGAACTCATAACAGTTCCATTCAGTGGATTGATCGTTAATACATTGAGTCCAGATGAATATGGTCCTTTTACTATCTGATTATTGATCCTGAAGTTTGAATATCCACTATCTCCACCAGGGAATGTCTATTGAAATAATTTATTGTTAATCATCATGAATTATAATCTATAAAATTTATAGACTTACACTGAGAGATACTGCATCTATTTCAATGAATGATTTGACAGGTTTGACTGATTTTTGAAAATTTGAGAACAATACAACAGGACCATTGTTTGAGAGACTCTCTGGAACTGATCCAAGAGGAGCTCCTTTTCTTCCAATGAGTGCATATGAACTTGTTGGAACAATATCAGAGGCTAATTGAGCACCAAGACTACCCATTGCATCGGCAAGTGAATCAGATATTGTGAATGTGCTCTTTGAGTTTGATCCAGAGCATATGATGACTAATGATCCAATTGTGATATTCTCCAAGATATCTGTGACCATATCTTGAGATCCTTGAGTTGTACTGATATCATAACCTTTATTAATGTATGGTATTCCATCGATTTCACTTATGACACACATGAGTAATCCTTTGGTGTCACTGAATGATATTGAGACTCCACCAACATACATATAGAATGCTTCATTCATTCCAGTGAGTGTGGTGTTGGATGACATCACTGATAGATATGTATCATCATCTTTGCTACTCAATCTCGGCAAATTCTTCGATTTTGGATTCATATTAAAGAAGAATGATGAAGAACATGGTTTAAGATGATTGAATGCCAACTCACCGAACATAGAGTTTGATCCAATCTTCTTTATCATAAACCAACAATCATTTGAGGAGTTCTGAGAAAAGTTGTTGATAAATTTGCTTCCAATATTCGTTAAACTCGTGATTGCATTGTCATGTAAGTTGTTCTTGGCCAAATTAAGTCCTTTTGTGAAAATCATGACCAAAGTGTTCAAAGAGAGTGAATCAAGATACCTTGAGAGTAACTCTGATGCATTAGAGTTGATATTCGAGGTTGGGAAATTGACGAGTTGTTGAGTTCTACGTCCCAGTTGAACATCTTGATCGAAAGTAATAACATTGAATCCATTTCCCAAATCCTTGAACCAATTGTTTACTGTAAAATTATTGAAATTGATATTTGGACCAGTTGGAGGTGGTGTTGTTTCAGGAAACCATGTTCTTATTCTTTTGATCAAAAATGACTTTGTGGATAATGGTGCTTCTGACGATACTTCATTCTGATTTGAATCACCATATTGTTCACTTGCCATTCCAGGAGCCATACCTTTGTATCCAACCAGACAATAGTTTGGATTTGAAATACCAACCATATATATGAGTGCTGATCCCAATGATGAGAATGCATTACAAAGTGCTTTGCTTGGCATTGATGGCAAGTTGCCAATGCCCATTATTGCCACTGTAGTACCCATAGGAATACTTTTGATATATGATACAAGGGTATCTATGTTTTGGTATGAGTAATTGTAGAAAGTAAAAGGAGGGTGCACTATTGAACGATTACCCACCCAGATGTTGAATCCGGGACCAACATTATAACTTTCAATATCATCCCAACTATAGTAAATAAACGATGGTTTTGCAGGAGGTGAGCGAGAAATTAACTTAATGATGTGTACCATTACTATCTCTATTATTTGAAGTTTTCAGTAAGAATGATGTTTTTATTAACATTCAGCAATATTTGATAATTCAAAAAAACTAAGTCAAAACTGAAAAACAGAAAATTTTGATTAATTTTTACGAATTTACACATATATCTAAAATTTAAATGAAATAAGATATATATCTGTATAAAAAGAAAAATTTCCTTTCACAGTCGTTGTCATAGTTGAATAGGTCTCAGCCAGAACAGCATGAGTATCTTGAGTTGTTGTCATAACATCCGACATGAACAAACAATACTATCCTTGATAATAATGATAGATAGATTATTTATTCTAAATTGATGATGGTATTTTATTTTTTTCCTGGTAGCAAAATAATCTTCAATTTCCTTTTTGTGTCGTGATAATATTATTTTACCATTGTTACCATTGGGTGAAGTATCAAATGTCCAACCATCACCAATATTTTGATCCAAAGATAAAAAGTAGAGCAATGGACCATTAGATTGAGGCTTTGTGAATTGGTATAGTGGTCGAGCTCGATTAGAAAATCCAGTACGATAAACTTCCCATACTAATGTCTTTCCTAACCAACCATCTAGATTGATTTGTTGTATAAACATATTGATAATTTTCTTCAATAGATTTTTGGTATCTGTATACAGGACGAAGATGGTGGGGCATTGCACTGAGGAATTTAAGAGAACCACCTTTATAAAGATAAGGTGTTGTTGGATAGAGCTTATTCGATGATGCTTTGGCAAAAATATCATTAAAGGTCATTGGTGTTGGAGATTGACTATATCCATTCTTAAGAATATCATTTATCATTGGAAGGAAGCTTATCGTCTGTTGTGTTGGTTGTGGTTGAATTCCAGATTCAATTGAAAACAATCCATTTATAAAAGATTCGAAGGAACCTGAATTGATTCCAGATGTCATCATTGTGAATGAATTTGAACAGTCCAAGAGGAATGTCATTGTAACACCAAATGGTAAATCCAATAAGTCTAAAGTAAGAAACAGTGGCAATTGAAATAAGTATCCTTTTGTGAATCAATATGAAAGTATACATTCATAAAAATCTATGATTTAAAGAATTTATTGTCTACTTGAGGAGTATCATCGTCCAATTTCCTTTTACCAGTTGGATTGGAGTTTTCCAAAATTGGTATTGGACTTATGTTTGAATGATAGTTACTCAATGATGGAACTGAAAATATACATTGTTCATCTGGTAGAACTCCATAATTTGTTCCAGATTTTAGTGACGAAGATGGTTTTGGTTCCCATGATGCAACACAAACTTGTGTATTTGCACTGATTGCTTCAAATGCTGATCCAACTGAAGATCCTTTGGTTCCAATGATGGCATATGAGAATGATGGTTCAACTTTGATGAACTTTGATGCACCAATCAATGATAATGATATTCTCATCATATCTTTTGTTCCATTTAAAGTAAAGTTGCCAATTGAATTTTGAACTGATATCAAGACAAATGTACCAATACTCAATGATTGGATATATTTTAAGAATGTAAGCCATTGTTGCTCATCGTTGGCTGTGTCAAAATGGTTCTCTGAAAAAGAACCAGTGATTGGATCAACAGTTACAACATTGAGTCCACTTGAAGTTGTTTGTAATACTGATTGATCATTAACCATAATTCTTGTTGCTGAACTTGAATGAGCCATCGATGTAACACAAAATGAAAGACCAGAACCTGTGAAAAGTGATTTTAATGGGAATCGGAGATTACAAACTGACATCAAATAACTATTATCAGACATACATTCACTGATTACTCGTTTATCTCCAGTGAGTTGTTGTCCAACAGTTGAAATGATACAATATGATTGAGAAGAATATGATTTGATGAGCATTCCTCCAAGATAGTTGATAATTGCATCTCTTCCATTTTTGAGATATGATCCAGCTGGTCCCATGGTTGATATTGCAACAATTGTTCCGACTGGAAGTGATTCTATATCTTGAACAAATTTAACATCATTATGTGAATCAATGGTTGTATCATAGTTTTAGCACTCAAAACAGTTCCATTCAGTGGATTGATCGTTAATACATTGAGTCCAGATGAATATGGTCCTTTTACTATCTGATTATTGATCCTGAAGTTTGAATATCCACTATCTCCACCAGGGAATGTCTATTGAAATTATTTATTGTTAATCATCATGAATTATAATCTATAAAATTTATAGACTTACACTAACTGACAATGCATCTATTTCAATGAATGATTTGACAGGTTTGACTGATTTTTGAAAATTTGAGAACAATACAACAGGACCATTGTTTGAGAGATTCTCTGGAACTGATCCAGGAAGAGCTCCTTTTCTTCCAATGAGTGCATATGAACTTGTTGGTACAATATCAGAGGCTAATTGAGCACCAAGACTACCCATTGCATCGGCAAGTGAATCAGATATTGTGAATGTGCTCTTTGAGTTTGATCCAGAGCATATGATGACTAATGATCCAATTGTGATATTCTCCAAGATATCTGTGACCATATCTTGGGATCCTTGAGTTGTACTGATATCATAACCTTTATTAAAATATGGTATTCCATCGATTTCACTTATGACACACATGAGTAATCCTTTGGTGTCACTGAATGATATTGAGACTCCACCAACATACATATAGAATGCTTCATTCATTCCAGTGAGTGTGGTGTTGGATGACATCACTGATAGATATGTATCATCATCTTTGCTACTCAATCTCGGCAAATTCTTCGATTTTGGATTCATATTAAAGAAGAATGATGAAGAGCATGGTTTAAGATGATTGAATGCCAACTCACCAAACATAGAGTTTGAACCAATCTTCTTTATCATAAACCAACAATCATTTGAGGAGTTCTGAGAGAAGTTGTTGATAAATTTGCTTCCAATATTCGTTAAACTCGTGATTGCATTGTCATGTAAGTTGTTCTTGGCCAAATTAAGTCCTTTTGTGAAAATCATGACCAAAGTGTTCAAAGAGAGTGAATCAAGATACCTTGAGAGTGACTCTGATGCATTAGAGTTGATATTAGAGGTTGGGAAATTGACGAGTTGTTGAGTTCTACGTCCCAGTTGAACATCTTGATCGAAAGTAATAACATTGAATCCATTACCCAAATCCTTGAACCAATTGTTTACTGTAAAAATATTGAAATTGATATTTGGACCAGTTGGAGGTGGTGTTGTTTCAGGAAACCATGTTTCTATTCTTTTGATCAAAAATGACTTTGTGGATAATGGTGCTTCTGCAGATACTTCATTCTGATTTGAATCACCATATTGTTCACTTGCCATTCCAGGAGCCATACCTTTGTATCCAACCAGACAATAGTTTGGATTTGAAATACCAAACCATATATATGAGTGCTGATCCCAATGATGAGAATGCATTACAAAGTGCTTTGCTTGGCATTGATGGCAAGTTGCCAATGCTCATTATTGCCACTGTAGTACCCATAGGAATACTTTTGATATATGATACAAGGGTATCTATGTTTTGGTATGAGTAATTGTAGAAAGTAAAAGGAGGGTGCACTAATGCACGATTACCCACCCAGATGTTGAATCCGGGACCAACATTATAAGATGCAATATTATCCAAACTATAGTGAATAAACGATGGTTTTGCAGGAGGTGAGCGAGAAATTAACTTAATGATGTATACCATCTCAATTATTTGAAGTTTTCAGTACTACAACTACGGATGAAAAAATTGGGCAACACAAAAATGTTATAAAATTTAAATTATTTTGCACAGTTTCTAAAAAAGTTGATTTTATTAAATTAATAAAAGTTTTTTTACAATTATCTTCAGTTATTGAGAGGTATAACACACTAAATCACACTGTTTTATTGTAAGCATCCATCAATCAATCAATTTTAATAAACTAAAAAAAAACAACACAAACATATATCTATATATATCTAAAAATTTAAATGAAATAAGATATATCTGTATAAAGAAAAATTTCCTTTCATAGTCGTTGTCATAGTTGAATAGGTCTCAGCCAGAACAGCATGAGTATCTTGAGTTGTTGTGTCATCACATCCGACAAGAACTCAAAAACAATACTATCCTTGAAAGAAAATAATGATAGATAGATTATTTATTCTAAATTGATGATAATGTATGTTTATTGTTTTCTTGGTAGCAAAATAATCTTCGATTTCCTTTTTGTGTCGTGACAAAATTGACTCTAGATTCTCTTTATCTTCTTGATCATTGGATTCGTTCTCACCAACCACACCATCTTTTGTTGTAGATTGTATGGATTCTGAGTCACTCTCCGTTGCTGTCATGAGATTATCACTTGCATTGACAAAGGCTGTATTCATCATTGTGGTGCCATTGTTGTTGGCAATCGGTGAACTATCAATTGCATCTGACATCAATTTCCAGTATCCAACCAATCCAGGATCACTTGGCGAAATATTTCCATTCGCTGCTTTGTTGATCGTATTTTGATCAATTGCAACATTCCAAATACTAACATGTTTCATTCTTCCGATAAACTGAGCATTGGGTTGTTGTTGTGATTGTCCGAATTGCACTGGATTGGAATTATCGACATATGTCGTAAAGGGACTGGAATCGGCCACACGTGTACCATTTATGTAGATATAGCATATACCACCCTTTCGAACACAAGCCACACTCGTCCAAGTTCCATTTAATGGAATTGCAACCGGAGATACCAAATCATGTCCACTAGTTCCATCATCAACTGTAAAATTTATATATCCTCCATCTCGAATTTCCACTCTGAAACCACCATTATTGCGTCCGCCTGCCGCAGGTTTACGGATGACAAGTGGACTCAAACCAGTTGACTTGGTTTGGAACATACATGTCACTGAAAAATCCAAGAAAGAGAAGTTATAGATGTTATTTGATGGTATCAAGACTTGACCTTTTTTAAAGATTTGAATTGAATCTGTTGCTGGGCCAGGTGGAGTAAACTGTACATTGTTTGTTATTTTACCATTATTACCATTGGGTGAAGTATCAAATGAATCTCTGAGCAAGTTCCAAAATCCAACCAAACCAGGTATTAACTTCACATCTTTCTGAGTACTGATCTCTGAATGATTTAATGTTTCAGGATCGATTGCAATGTTCCAGAGTCCAACATGAGACATGACTCCAATGAACTGATTTGGTGTCGGGATGTTTTTCACCAAAAGTCAAGACGGTATTGTTGCTCACATCAAGTGGTGTCGGTGTACTTGCCCTCCCGTTAAGCCCTTTATCTATATATATAGATAATACACCAGATTTACGAACACAGACAAGATCGTGCCATTTTCCATCAGTAACTTTAGCAAAATTACTTCTTAGTGTTATTCCAGAACTTCCATTATGCACAATGAATTCAATATCGGAAACTTTAATATCAACTGTAAAACCTCCAGTACCGGCTCCTCCCATTTATTCCTTTACAACAAACAAGTGCACCTGCTTTTGAGGTCTTAAATGATACCGATATTGAGAAATCATTGGTACCAAAGTTGTATGCTGTAATATGATCACATGATATCATTCCTCCTTGAGTGAACACTGCACCTAATTCCGATTGTTTCTCATCTTGAGGAGCAAAGAAAAACAATTCCATTATCAGTCCATACTTGATTACCTGTTGCAGGAGGTATAGTTTCTTGAAAAGCATACATTTTTGTATTGCTCACGCCTAAAGAGGAAACGAATTGTCGAATTGGAAGTCCTCTGGATAATGGGGAAGTATAATACATCTCCAATTGTTCCAATATTCGTCCAACCATCACCAATATTTTGATCCAAAGATAAAAAGTAGAGCAATGGACCATTAGATTGAGGCTTTGTGAATTGATATAGTGGTCGAGCTCGATTAGAAAATCCTGTACGAAATACTCTCCATACCAAAGTCCTTTCCTAACCAACCATCCATAGATTGATTTGTTGTATAAACATATTGATAATTTGCTTCAATAGATTTTTGGTATCGGTACACAGGATAAATATCGTGGGGCATTGCACTGAGGAATTTTAAGAGTACCACCTTTATAAAGATAAGGTGTTGTTGGATAGAGCTTATTCGATGATGCTTTGGCAAAAATATCATTAAAGGTCATTGGTGTTGGAGATTGACTATATCCATTCTTAAGAATATCATTTATCATTGGAAGGAAGTTTATCGTCTGTTGTGGTTGGTTGTGGTTGAATTCCAGATTCAATTGAAAACAATCCATTCATTAAATTTTCGAAGGAACCTGAATTAATTCCAGATGTCATCATTGAGAATGAATTTGAAACAGTCCAAGAGGAATGTCATTGTAACACCCACTGGTAAATCTGAAAATAGTTGCGAAATCACATCTGAAGTAATAGAATAATCTGTACGATATCCCATTTGTTGGTCTTGAACAAATGGTACAGAGACCATATGTAGTCTGTCCATTGACAGTGTTACTGAATGATCTTCCAGCAAAAACAAAATATATTACATCTCCAGCAACAACATCCTTCTTGAGCCAATTGTTGATTTGATCTCGAATACAAACTGTTGTTGGACGATTGATATATGTTCCATCATTTGAAACTTGTGAAATATCTTCTGTCAAAATTCGAATGTTTTCTTTTTGGACATATCCACATTGGACAAGTGATCTGGCATGTTCTTGAATTGCATAATTCATTCCAGGGTAACTTCCAGATGGATTATCGTTATATGAAACTCCAACTAGAAGTGCTTTGACAATGTTCTCTGTTGATGATCTATATGTAATCCAATTTGCTGGTTCATTGACATAAATGTTACCCATTGGATTGAAGTTTTCCAAAATTGGTATTGGACTGATGTTTGAATGATAGTTGCTCAATGATGGAACTGAAAATATACATTGTTCATCTGGTAGAACTCCATAATTTGTACCAGATTTTAGTGACGAAGATAGTTTTGGTTCCCATGATGCAACACAAACTTGTGAATTTGCACTGATTGCTTCAAATGCTGATCCAACTGAAGATCCTTTGGTTCCAATGATGGCATATGAGAATGATGGTTCAACTTTGATGAACTTTGATGCACCAATCAATGATAATGATATTCTCATAATATCTTTTGTTCCATTCGAAGTAAAGTTGCCAATTGAATTTTGAACTGATATCAAGACAAATGTACCAACACTCAATGATTGGATATATTTTAAGAATGTAAGCCATTGTTGCTCATCGTTGGCTGTGTCAAAATGGTTCTCTGAAAAAGAACCAGTGATTGGATCAACAGTTACAACATTGAGTCCACTTGAAGTTGTTTGTAATACTGATTGATCATTAACCATAATTCTTGTTGCCGAACTTGATTGAGCCATCGATGTAACACAAAATGAAAGACCAGAACCTGTGAAAAGTGATTTAATTGGGAATCTGGAATAACAAATTGTCATCAAATAACTATTATCAGACATACATTCACTGATTACTCGTTTATCTCCAGTGAGTTGTTGTCCAACAGTTGAAATGATACAATATGATTGAGAAGAATATGATTTGATGAGCATTCCTCCAAGATATTTGATAATTGCATCTCTTCCATTGTTGAGATATGATCCAGCTGGTCCTATGGTTGATATTGCAACAATTGTTCCAACTGGAAGTGATTCTATATCTTGAACAAATTTAATATCATTATATGCATCAATGGTTTGTATCATAGTTTTTAGAACTCATAACAGTTCCATTCAGTGGAATTGATCGTTAATACATTGAGTCCAGATGAATATGGTCCTTTTACTATCTGATTATTGATCCTGAAGTTTGAATATCCACCACCTCCTCCAGGGAATGCCTATTGAAATAATTTATTGTTAATCATCATGAATTATATTCTATAAATTTATAGACCTTACACTAACTGACAATGCATCTATTTCAATGAATGATTTGACAGGTTTGACTAATTTTGGAAAATTTGAGAACAATACAACAGGACCATTGTTTGAGAGACTCTCTGGAACTGATCCAAACAAGAGCTCCTTTTCTTCCAATGAGTGCATATGAACTTGTTGGTACAATATCAGAGGCTAATTGAGCACCAAGACTACCCATTGCATCGGCAAGTGAATCAGATATTGTGAATGTGCTCTTTGAGTTTGATCCAGAGCATATGATGACTAATGATCCAATTGTGATATTCTCCAAGATATCTGTGACCATATCTTGAGATCCTTGAGTTGTACTGATATCATAACTTTTATTAATGTATGGTATTCCATCGATTTCACTTATAACACACATGAGCAATCCTTTGGTGTCACTGAATGATATTGAGACTCCACCAATATACATATAGAATGCTTCATTCATTCCGATGAGTGTGGTGTTGGATGACATCACTGATAGATATATATCATCATCTTTGATACTCAATCCTGGTAAATCTTTCAAATTTGTATTCGTATTAAAGAAGAATGATGAAGAACATGGTTTAAGATGATTGAATGCCAACTCACTGAAGATAGAGTTTGATCCAATCTTCTTTATCATAAACCAACAATCATTTGAGGAGTTCTGAGAGAAGTTACTGATAAATTTGCTTCCAATATTCGTTAAACTCGTGATTGCATTGTCATGTAAGTTGTTCTTGGCCAAATTAAGTCCTTTTGTGAAAATCATGACCAAAGTGTTCAAAGAGAGTGAATCAAGATACCTTGAGAGTGACTCTGATGCATTAGAGTTGATATTCGAGGTTGGGAAATTGATGAGTTGTTGTTCCACGTCCCAGTTGAACATCTTGATCGAAAGTAATAACATTGAATCCATTTCCCAAATCCTTGAACCAATTGTTTACTCCAAAATTATTGAAATTGATATTTGGACCAGTTGGAGGTGGTGTTGTTGCAGGAAAAGATGTTTCTATTCTTCTGATCAAAATTGACTTTTTGGATAACGGTGCTTCTGCAGATACTTCTTTCTGAATTGAATCACCATATTGCTCACTTGCCATTCCAGGAGCCATACCTTTGTATCCAACCAGACAATAGTTTGGATTTGAAATACCAACCATATATATGAGTGCTGATCCCAATGATGAGAATGCATTGCAAAGTGCTTTGCTTGGCATTGATGGCAAGTTTGCCAATGCCCATTATTGCCACTGTAGTACCCATAGGAATACTTTTGATATATGATATAAGGGTATCTATGTTTTGGTATGAGTTAATTTTTGAACGAAAAAGGAGGGAACTCTATTGAACGATCACACACCCAGATGTTGAATCCGGGACCAACATTATACTTTCAATATGATCCAAACCAAAGTAAATAAACGATGGTATTGGAAGGAGGTGAGCGAGAAATTAACTTAATCGGATAAGTGTTTGTCATTACAATATCTACTATTGTTAAATATTGTATTAATATATGTTATTGCAATCATTTCAAGATTTCTAAACTTACCTTTTAAATGAAGATATATTATTTGATGAAATTAAAATAACAGTTTGTGTTATTATTCTATTTCTCTTTGAGATTTAAATAATTTACTTTACAGTTACAAATGAGGGAATAAAATTCGAGCGGTTTCCTGGCGTTTAATCAGGGAAATCGGTTTGACAATGACTTTAAATATAGATTCTTTTAGTAAAATATATTTATAAAATAAATAAATTTGTTTTAGTGTCATGTAATTTATGTGGCAATCAGATATTTTTCCAACTGTGCAGGGTTGTGCACCACCAGGGAGAAATGGTTGGCATTTTCTTTGCAGACGAAGTAGAAGGAACCTCATTAGAAGTTGCTGGAATTTGATTCAAATTGATTGATTCGACCATGCTCTCATTGGTTGTAGCAAATCAATGGTAGGCTGTTGTGCTTGAATCTTAATCCAGAAAGTTCTTTTTAGGTATTGAAACTGGTTTTCACCTTGGTAATACTTTTTTAAGGTCAATGATAGATAGAGTGTCTAGAATGATATAGAATCTATATATAGTTTTTAGATTGCCACGTTGATAACATATGCATACGTAGTCATTGGTGTGAAAAACACCCACTTTGTTCCGTGACATTCATGTCCCAGAAAAAAACCAAATAAAACACATTAATTAAAATAAAAACATTGGGGTTGTTTGAAAAAATAAAAGTCCCATGCAAATCTTGAAAGATTTTTTGATACAATGTTTTTAAGATTTAGTAAAAATCTTGATTTATCATAACCAGGTTTAAGTATTGAAGCTGGAAATACTGGAAACGGATAAACTAAATTAAGGATAATATGTCGTCAATATTTTTTGGATGAGGGATTCAACTTGCTAAGATATCCATATATATCTTGGATCATTTATAAATTTAGAGTTATACCAAAGTAACTTTACTCTCTATTGTAAATACAATTAATATTTTACAAATTAATTAAAGTTATAACAATGGGAAATAACAGTAGTACTATTAGTATGGGGACTCTGGTATCACATACAATGGAATCCTTTGGCCAAATTCATCAAATAGGAGCATAGATCTATATGTATACGAATGGAGGTGTAGATCCTCCATTCCAAAATAGTACTTTTTCTTGAGGGATGAGAATGACGCACTCATTATTTTCCAACTTCTTTTCATCATTGCCTATTGGAACCCTTGTTGCATGTCGAATCAAGTCAGGTACAACTTACATGTCAAACACAGTAAAGAATGCTTTGATGTCAATTGGAGGAATTATGATTTATACATTGACTGCACCTACTACCACTTACTATAATATTGTTGGATACAAAGGAAAACCAATGGGAACAGCCATAGAAACAATTGGATCTACACTATCAACTCCGATCAGCAGTATTGTCCCAACTCCAAATAACTTATCAGTTACAATTGTTGACTCTCAAACCGCCCTTTGTGAAAGCTATGGAAAACCAATTAAATTTACATACAATCTTGGAATTGAATGTAATGATCTTTACTCCTCAATTAAATCTACTTTTACAACTCTTCATTTGATACTGTTTCCACAGAAACATCCATTTCAGCCAACTATGATTTTTGGTCAATGTTATCAAAGAACAAAAGGAGGACGTAATCATCTTGGTCATTGGAAAAAAAAATAGTGATGGATTTTGGGATTGATGAAATCAACATCAGATCTCATAATAAGAAGTTAGGAAAAGTCGTTAAATAGATAAGTATATCAATAGTTCTGAATCAAAAATGGTTTATCATCTCAAAAGCATCAATTGTTTGTTGTGAATCAACTTCAAACCCAGCATCTGTATGTAATGGGCTTTTCTATCCAAAAATAACCGATCAATATGCTCCAATGGCCTCAGTTGGGTTCATGTAATCAATTAATGGGGAGGAAGTAATTGTTATACCTCTGTCAATGGTGGTTCCAATCATGCCAATGCCTCAACTTGGTAGTTATCTCTTCAACATGGCTGTTTATGATGAAGCACTTGGAATCAACCTGGGAACATTCCAAATTATTGATGATGGAGTTACTCCCATCAAAATCACAACTTACCATCACTCAAGCCGCTAATTATATCAACTCTCAAATATCTGTTGGGTCAATGGTTTATCATATGCTCATCAGTGATTCCAAGCAAATATAATCAACTTCCTAGTTACCTAACCAACTCCTCCGTACACTTGGTGCCAATTTATCCGAAACAATAAATTCTGGAAGCTCATATGCGCTCATTGGACGTAAAGGATGTCCACCTGGATCTGTTCCTGAGATTATCAATCCGAAAGGTCCCGTTTCTCTATTTTCATATTTAAATGGTCCATACTTTTCAGTCAAAACCATTTGTTGAAATTCAAGCTATAAGCAAAGGAGGTGTAAGTTATTTTTATCAAGATCATTAAATTTGATTACTAATTAATAATATTAGATTGACCCAAGTGAAGTTTTGCTAATTTTCTTAATCAATCTCTGAGCCAATTACTGCCTTTTGAGAGCTCTCCTGGACTTAATATGATGGTAGTTTCTCCAATAAATGGAGTAAATAGAACTTGTTCAGTCATTTAATACATGTACCAGCACAAGTGAATCAGATCAATTTGCTTCAGTATTTAAATGGACTTGAAAATGGAAAGGTAGTGGCTATTGCAGCAATGGGTGACTGGTTGACATCACTCACACTCTCGGCAAAAAATGCAATGATCAACAAACTTGGAGCAAACACTCCGGGTTCCCTAGCCAAATCATCATTCAGTATCATTGGTGTCGTTGGTAAAGGAATCTAATCCATGTCAATCAGTATCACCAGCAGATCCACAATATAAAGGTCAGTAGTTCATACCGAATGCCAGCCACCTCTGTTTATTCTCCAAATATGCCATTTGTATCAATCACAACTCAATCATCAGGTATAGATGGTCAATGGAATATCATCAGGAACAACATTTAATAATAACATCACCTATTATGCTACACCTGGAAACATGAGATCAGCTCAATCTTGTCAATGCCAATCAAAAAGGTAATGTCAGAAGCTACTGACTCCTTTTTAACAAAAATATTATCATTGGCTGTTGGAACAATAGTTGCTGGTCAACATCAACCAGAACCTCAATACAATATCAGATGATATCAAAACAGCATTGCGATTAATTGGTGCTGGATTGATTGACAGAGCAATAAAAGATGGTGCATTTTATTACTCTATCATTGGTCCGTCGTGGATATTCAAGTGGTACTGCAATTGAGACATACTCATTCCCAGATAACTTCAATACCAATCCATTGGACACACTATCATCACTTGAACCCAACAGATGCTGATAACCCAGAAACAATTCCTATGCCTTTCCAAGTAACAGCCTTTGATACTGCAAACAAGAAAAAGAGGTCCCACAATGAAATAGATGAAGAATATGGACTCTATCCAAACTCACAACTTAATATGATTTCCAACAAAAGTAATAAGGCAAAAAAAGGAAATAAGAGACAGATATGTTATTTAAAGGCTATTGGGTTTTTGTGGGAGCTCTGTCATTCATGTCGGTATTTTCAACAAGAGAAACTATTTGTATAATCACATCTGTATCTGGATTACTTTGACTGATTTGTTGAGACAGTCTCTGGAAATAAACCTCAATTTCACCAAAATGAATATAGGCATCATCATCAGAAGATAAAGTTAAATCAGATCCAGAAACAATTCCAAATTCCTATGCAAGTGCTATCCACACAAAAACCAATATTTCAATCAACTTACAACCCTAGCAGCTGGTACCGATCAAAGGAAGATGTATTGTATGTTGTTTATGCTGGGCATGGAGGAATTATTCCCTATACAAGGACATCAAAGATATGTGATGCCATGCATTGATAATCAATCTATTTTAGAACTTTGAACTACATCAAATTCTACCATGCCAGGATACAGTCAACACAACCATCCTGATCGATGCTTGTCATTCTGGACTATACTTTGAGAGTGTGGTAGAACAGGGTATCAATCCCTTCTATTTCTATGGATTCCCAACTTGCGATCCAACAAGAATTACCTGGGGACACGCTCTAATGGGTCTCACTGACGCAATGAACCAAACGATAGATCCTTTAAACGGACTTTTGGATTATAACACCGCCTTAGATGCACTTTTGAGGTATACAGAACATGAACTCAATGAAGAAGTAACGAATGAGAATGGAGAAGTAATTGGACATATTGGTATTCCTAATGCCACAGAATTTTAGTGAAATGGACGGGACAGTTAAATATATCACTCCAATCGCCCCTCCAAGAGATGCACCAAGTGTTTATTCCAACTTAACAGACCAAATATCAAAGTTAAAAATATAATTAAATTCATTCATTGATGAAGAATATAAATTAACTCTTTCTATAATATATATAAACTACACACTCTTTATTTCCAAACTTGTACTACTTGTTTTTCTATTTAGCTGAAGATGGGATTTCATTAAATGACCTGCTGATAGGGCTGCCATTAAACTCAACTCACCAGCCATTACAGTAGCACATACTATTCTTGCCAATTGGTCGGCGTGTTTTGACCTGGAAAACCTGGCTTGGATCCCTTGACACCAAATAATATCTAAACATGAAGATTGTGCTGGTAAGAAAGTACCACCACCAACAGTACCAACTTCAATCGAGGGCATTGTAACTGTTTATATAGAGATCTTTACCATCGTTGCAGGCCTCCATGAGTGTTATGCAATTGGAAGACTCTACATTTTGAGCACAGTCCTGACCAGTTGCCAAGAAGATAGCTGTGACGATGTTGGCAGCATGTTGCGTTAAAAACCACCAACTGAACCAGCCATAGCTGAAACCAACTAAATTCTTTGAAATATTCAAATCGACCATTGCCTGAACAGAAGTTTTCAAGACTTTTTGCAAATTTCACCGCTGATAATTGCTTCACTCACAACAGTTCTACCTCTACCTTCAATCCAGTTGATTGCTGATGGTTTCTTATCTGTACACATATTTCCTGATAAACTATAATGTAAAATGTTTAATATCTATCTATTTTCTGATATTGAATTGTAATCATGTATAGTTACCTTAATATTTCCATATCTTTAAATTGAATTTTTAATAAATTAAGCACTGCCTCTACACCTTTGGATACCATGTTCATTCCCATAGCATCTCCAGTATCGCATTTGAATCTAATATATAAAGAACGACCAGCAACTGTGGTTTTAAGTCCAGTCAATCTTGCAAATCTACTGGTTGAATCAAACTCTTTCTTTACGGTTTCGTAGTTTGCCGATTCTTTGAGCCATTCTACGCATTCACCAACTCTAATAATACTTGGGAAACGAACAACTGGTGCTCTTGTCATTCCTCGAGAAATGATGGTTGCTTTGGCACCACCAGACTCGGAGATGGCGCGACAACCTCTGTGTGTGCTGGCAACTAAACAACCCTCTGTGGTGGCCATTGGAACGTTAACTGGCTGGTTGTTCAACATGAGTGGACCGGCAGTACCGACTGGAATGGGTACGTAACCAATGACGTTCTCACAACAGGCACCGAGAACCTTGGAGAAGTCGTATGAAGTATGTGGGAGTTCGGGAATGGTCTTTTCGATATTCTTTTCGAGGACTGCTCTTCGGATTTCGACGGCTCTGCTGCAGTCACCAAGCTCGGCTTCCAATCGATAGAGGTGGAATCTCACCTTTTTCAATTTTGGCAATAATTTCTTTGTCTGATAAATATAATAGTGATTGTTGTGTGGGATTGTGGTGATGGAATTGGTTTGCATGTTGTTTCTCTTTTTGATCTTTATCTGAATCTTGTTGTTGAGGCGATTGAGGTGATGGTTGTTGTTTGATGTTTAATTTGACTTTTGTTTTGTAAATTTTTCTTCTCTAGCAAAGCAACGATGATATCTTTTTCGGTGACTGGAGCAGAATTTTGAGGAGAAACGGAATCGGCTGAACATACGACAGAGAGTGATTTATCACCCAAAAGCTGTAGTGAATCTTTAATTGGCAAAGGCTTTTCGAAACTAACTGCCTCCTCACCAGTTACAATTATATTATTACTAAGGATTGGAACCAAGAAGTTTGATCTTCTAATGTTGAAACCCTATTTTTATTTGAAATAACATATAAGCTATTAATGATGTTTCCAATTGGAAACTATTCTAAAGTTAACTTACCCATTTGAAAAAAGGGAATAATTCTCTGACAGACATTATTGTTTGATAGCCAAAGCTGCTGAAAAAAGTTTAACTTTGGAATTAAGAAAACTATATAGAAAACCCAAAAGATGTCCTTGATGTCTAACTTTGGAAGTACCAACATTTTTGGAATTAATATTGAATTATAATTTATAATAATAAATTAATAAATTGTAATTTAAAGTTATAAAAATTGTTATAATTATTATTATTATTGGACGTTATATTTGGGGTCAGGATATTGAAAATTTTAAATCTATTATCTCACTCTTAAAATTAATTTTATAAATAGCACAACGTTGTCAACAATAATGATGGCTTACAATTGAATAGAGTTGCCAATTTTAAACAAAAGAGAAAAAACATACAACAAATAACTTAATTTATTGTAATAATATATTGGGTTTGGAACAAACACAATTTAAGGTTTAGGGGAAAAATAAATATTTACAGGATGTAAAGAACAACAGAATTCTTTACAAATAATAGAACAAATAAATAGGGATAGGAAAAATGTCTAAATATTTTTGTTTTTGAAAAAAACAAGTAGACAATGATTGTGAAGTGGGCAGAGTTATTACCAATCAATAAATAGAAAGAAGGAAAATATTATTTTGAATGGATGTCTGTCTGGGTGGACGGACGAAAGAGGAGGGAATGCAAAAATTAATATTGTTATTATTTTAAAGAAAGAAAAGGTTAGGTTTAACAATAAATAAACAAGGTGTATAAGATTTTCCTTTCGATAGGATTCAGCTAATAATTATTAAAATAAATAAAATAGGTATATACATAAAAATTGAATGAATTATATGTGAAGAAAAGAAAAGTGATAAAATCAGAATTTTGAATTTAAATATCTGGTGTTGTTTGGAAACCGTAGATAATTTAAATTATTAGGTTACTGTCAATACAACAGAGTGATGGTGAGGTTAAGGTTAAATATTATTATTATTATAATAATAATTATTTAATATAAATATAAATATATATAATTATTTGTTAATAAAAAATTATAGTACAACAAGTACTTTGAAATTAAAAAAAACAAAATGAATAAACAAATTAATGTACGTCCTTGGAAATATATATATATGTATATAAATGAAGTGAAAGTAGATATCTGATGCTGCAGTATTTATTAACATTTTGTTGGATGACTCGTACATAGAGATGCGGATAGGATATTTTGGATTCAGATTGATTTTTCGATTTATTAAAATATAAACAAGCATATCAACGGCAATACAGATAATATAGAGAGAGAGAGAGTCAGATTTAAAATATTTGAGTAACTAAACAGATGGTTGGTGAATGGTGGACTCCATCACAAACCAGCTTTGTTTACGTCAAAATCTTTTTATATTTCAAATTATGATTGGTGGTAGTGGTGAAGTAGTAGAGGGATAGTGGGTGTTTGTTATTGTTGTTCATTTAAAACACAGATGGTGGTGGGTGGGCAACATCAAATATCGACAAAAAGAGTAATATTAAGATAAAATGAAAGTGATGAGTAAGTGGAGTGAGTATGATTTATAAGATAGTGAGATGTGATTAATTAATCACATGCAATCAAATATTTAATCAGCACATATTGTTATTAATATAATTACTGCCATTATTATAACCCTTACTTTGTTTCAATCCCAAACTTAAATAAATTGTTTATCAGAGAAACATATGATACATCAGATCAGACATTAATAAAAGCTTGGATTTGTGGGTGTTGTTTGATATAAACCGTTGGACTACTCTCTTACAAAGTAGTATTTTGATGTGGATGATGGGGAGATGAGATTAAAAATATGATTGATTCGGGGATGATGTCGGTGATGGCAATGACTCAAAACCATCGACTTCAATCTTAGTTAATAATATTAGAGTAGTGATTAATTATGGCAAATATCATAATGTTGAAATGTTAAGGCTTGACATAATCAGCACAGTAAACAATTGGTTGGTTTTTAGGGTGGTGGCTCAATTGTGGAACGTCCAATTTCTGCCAAAGAAAGCATCAAATCTGACCACATCACTTCAACAGAAAGAATATTTATAAATTGACCAAATAAATTTATATCTGTATTGTAATACTCATAGTAATCTGATGAGCCCACTCATCCACCTCCATCCGCTTGTAATATCCCTATCTAATATATCTATCTAACATGTTTCTGCTCCAACTTATGTATCCAATTTAGAAATAGATAGATATAAAGATGGTGTAAAGCAAGTGTTTCTAACAGCAGAACTATTGGGTATTGGTGTGAAGGGTGATGTTTATGTCTTGATCAAAACCAATCATTACATTACTACTAAAATAGGTTATTGAGGTGAAACTGATAAGTGTCGGTTGAGATGATTGGCGTGTGACTGATTGATGTGTGAAGTATGTGGTTAAGTGTTGGCTAGATGATGAATGGGTGCAGACATGATCAGTATACACTACCTACAATTAGCTACAATTAGCCAAGAATATATTATCTGCTTGTGATGGTGGTGTGTTGTAAATGTTATTTTGGTTAGCTAATAAAATATTATTAGATCATAAAATCTGATATCAAAGATATTAATAATTTATTTGTTGTATTAAAAATGTTTTTATTATTACTGTTGTTGTTGTTGATGTTGATGTTGATTTTAGTATTGTGTTGTTCAACTTGTTGATGATCTTCTACACTCTGGTATTTATAACATTTAATATAACAAATGATGATGACCTATCATCCGAAAATAAAGTAATCAAAACAACCACAACACACACCCACACACATATATTAGCTATCTGATGATGATGATTTATGATGACATTGGAAAGCAAATAAGTAAGAAACAAGTGTTATTTTAGAAAATGGGGGTAATAATAAAATCTATCTAATTCATCGTTTTTATCAGAGGTGTAAGTGTGGTTAGAGAAATTATGGGTGGTTGAGTGAGTGAGAGAACAACAAAGTAATAATATTAATAAACAATTAGATGGATGAGTGAATGAACAGCAAAGGAATGAATGAATGATAAGCTTTTCGTAATACTACAATTGAAAGATTACTCCTATGCTTAGCAATGTGTCAAGAATATAATGTATTGTTATTGGCATTGAGAGGAATCTGTAGATTGAATCTATACAACTTCACTAGACACACGCTCATTGTAATCTTTTTAATTGATTGACAAATTAAGTAGATGTTTCATGACGGTAATGGTGAGTGTTGAATGCCAAGACAATGAGGGATGAGTTAGACAAATGATTGGCTGGTATATTATAAACAGAAGTCTAAATTTGGAATAAGCTTGATATTTCAGCTTCTAACACAAATATACAAATAATATTAATACACTATTCTGGTGACAATATAACCACTAGAACAATACAACAGAGTAGAGTATACAACTTTAATACAATACAAGTTGTATTCATCTATGTGGTTACAATAGAACAAGAAACGGACTGTCATGGCAGCAAGAGAGAATTCAATTAAAACTTTAACCAATCTTTTGTTAAATTATCTCTATTCTGCCAATTGAATTTAAATTCAGTCGAATATCTCGAACATGATTTACTATATTGCTTGCTGATGGATATCTATGCTACCCTAAGCCCCTATCAATCCTCTTCGATCTTCTCCAATCCTCTTCAATCCTGATGACCCATATTATTTTATTGTTATCATAATAGTATGTCCTAACTATTTTGCAAAATGATTGATATGCAAACAATGATACCTACCAATAACAATATTATTGCTGTTGCCTTTATAAACTACTAGAACTCCTATTAAATATAATATTCTAAACTAACTTTTTGTTATTATTCTGGTTTTTAAAAGTTATTCTATTATTTTATCTTTAGTTCAACTGACACTACTAATCTTTTCTTTGTTAATTATGATTCTATTATTATTATTTATTAAGTTTGGTGCGTTTTAATCTAAGTGTCTTTTAATCTGAGGTTATCTATTTCCACCACAATAACTAACTAACTCTATCTTTTAATAAGTATTTGATTTCCTTTTATAATTCTACAATATTGGTGGTAATGATACTGATCTAATTGTTGTATAAACTAATATCTAAATCGTATAAGAAAGAAATCAATCTCTTTTGAAACTACACAAAATAAACTACTACTAATGAACAAATAACAAAATATTAATGGAAAAACAAAAAAAATGAAAATAATAATAATGACTATCGAGTGTTTGAGTAACACACCAACCAACACATCACCACCAACCAAAAACAAAAACATCAATCATCTTAATAAGGCATGGGATTTTCAAAATTATATTTTTGAATAATTATTTTTTTTGAAAAAGTGGGGGGAACTACTAAGTATTAAAAACAACAGCAAAATACTATTTATTTTTGTTTTTTAGTTTTTTAGGCGGCACAACATCCTGCAGGTTCATCAATCACCAACACACACCAAATGAAAGATATGATACAACACACACATGAAGTTATAGAACATACAGGGTTCATCAAAAGACTAAACTCACCCACAATCTCACTCGACAGTCACCACTCAAAGTTCACTTACAAGAGCTGTTGATTCTCTTAAGAGAAAGAGGGGAATGTTTAGTTTGTTAGTGTTACATAAGCGCATTAATTACAAGAGTTTTGAAGATATTTGCATTTTTTATTTAAATTGTTATTTTAATTTATTTTAATTTATTTTAATTTTAATACAAGGATGGAACCAAAGAGGAAGTGTTGCATAATGGGTACTTTGGTTACAACATCGGCATAGAACTTCTTCATCATTCCTTGGTGAATCTTACTCCAAGATGCAGCACCGCTTATATTATATAAATCTGGTGAGTGCTCATGGAAAGGACCTTTTTTAACCTACAAATTTGGGGTTGGATAGGTATTGGAGTGGGAGGGCGTTGTTAGTGAATTTTGATCAATTGGTCTTCATCATCCAAAGACCTTTAGAACAGCAATGTGGGGCTACATACAGTGTTAATATATTTAATACATGCAAAATACATAAAGTTTTCATAGTTTTTTGTCGATGATGGCACTTGACAATATGTCTGTTGGCTTGAATTCTGTGTCTGTAAGCTGTGCAGCACCCCAAATAAAGGGGATGAATTGGTAGTCATCGAGTGACCAGACACCATGTGTTCCGGCTGGCTCCAATCCATAGACTCTCTGCAGCTTACGTATTAGTGTGAGATATGCTGGGAATACTCTAAGTGCGAGTGCGACTTCATCTTCGAGATTGACAACACCGATTGCTCTCAAACAGTAGAGCCAAGCAACAAAGTGTAGCTCGTGTCCCGTTCCATAGTCAAGACGTGTAGCATTTCCCATTGCATCGATCAGGTAAGGTGACAACTCTTGTATGGAAGAGTGAAGCTCATCTGGAATAAAAGCCTTGTGCAGCTCAATAACATTGTCCACCAATTTTTGATTCCAAGTTCGATATGCCTTGTTTCCATATCTCATTGGTTGTGCCAATGGTGGGATGTCATCGATCCACGCATTGATTTGATTCAACAGGTTTTGAATAGCATCCACAACCTAAGATTCAAATGAGTGATTAGCACATAATTATCATTTCGATTGCTAGCACAGCAGCTGCATAACATACAGGTGAGACTTGCTGAAGATGATATGAATTTGGTTTGCTTATGATATTATCACCCATTCTCTGTATAAAAGCCATCAACGATTTGAATGATATAGTTGACAAGAAGTAGTTCAAATCATGTTCATTTATAATCACTTTCGAAGGCACAACATATACATGATCTGATAGTATCTTGGCTGGTGGTGGTGATGATGATGATGATAATGGTGTATCTGACATATTTAACTCTAATAATCCTTATCAAAAGATAATATTATTATTATTTTAATTTCAAAATAAATAAACCTTTTTTATTGAGAGATGACTAGTTTTTTCATCTTCACTAATTTTTTTAATTAATATTATTTCTTTTGATTAATATTTTGAAGATATCTTGGTGATCATTTCAATATTTTTAGACATCCTTACATTGTCAATAAAATATTAATCATCATTATAGACAATGTAAGGATACTTGTTTGATAACGATCGGAACTAATGGTCAATTGTCTTAGACTCTTTATAAAGAGTTATACTAACTAATCTATCACAAATTATACAATACTGATTCCCTTCCAATCTCCCAATATTTCAAAGAAAAACATAGCTAACTAGACTAGACTAGAACAACTCTACTACCTCCCTTCCTTTAGTTTGAGGACATAAATATAACTAGAAAAAGTTCTAAAATAAATAATAATAATAATTATTAAAATTAAATTGCCAAAATCAAAAAATAAAAAAAGACGAATGAAACGAGAGTCATTGATTCAAAAGACTTGCTGTTGTATTGTATTGCCCCTTTTATCTTTTGATTTGTTTTATTTATTGTTTAGTTTTTATATTTGTTAATTTAAAGTTTGTTTTATTTATTTATTCTTTACTATATATATAGAGATGGATATCGAAGTTATCAAGAGATCAAAGATTTCCAATGAAAAGGCATTGGAGTTTGTTGTCAAAGTTCAATGAAGAACGTAAGCTACAGAGCGACCACAAGGTTGTTCATCACCGGTAACGGTGGTAACGATGACTTCTTCCAGATTATTTCAAACAATTTACAGCACTTCCAAAAGTATCTCTCTAAATCAATCTATGGAGATACTGATGCCAACGACCAACAAACATTAGAGAATGCTGACGACGGTATAGAGGCTAGCAATCAATCAATGATGGAAATCGAGGGATCCGCTAGCACCGCCGTCAACGATGAGGACGACGGTACCAGCAGACGTGCTAATAAGAATAGCGATAAATCAGCACCAGTTCCACTTGACGAGCTGGTTACCACACCATTGAAATCAAACAACTACGAGACAGATGATGGAGACATCTCAGAGAGAAACTCTGACTATGGTGGAGGTTTTAAGAGAAAGAAAGAGCAGCAACAGAAAAGAAAGAACCAATCAGATTCTTCAGAGTCCGAATCAGAGAGCGACGAAGAGAACTCTTCGGCATCTACATCTGGAGCTGGATCAAGTGACAGCAGTAAAAACAAGTAAGATTAAAACAGACAACAAAGAAGATAGCAAGAAAAAGAACAAAAAGAAATCAGAGTCATCTGAATCTGAATCAGAATCAGATTCATCAGAATCATCAGAATCATCAGAATCATCAGAATCATCATCTTCAGAATCAGAGTCCAAAAAGAAAAGTTCTAAAAAATCAAGTAATGGAAAGAAAGCAAGTGTAGAAAGTTCAGAATCTTCATCGTCGGAGTCAGAATCATCGTCATCAGAGTCAGAATCAAGTTGATTAGAGAAATGAAAGAATGATAAATAAACAAAATAATAATAATCCTAATTAAAATAGTAGTATTAAAGTATTTAAATACTTATATATATATTTATTCATTATGATATTGGAAGATTGTCCATTATCACTAACTATTCATTTCTAGTAATATTGTAAATATGATATCTAATGATCGTGACCAATAAGCTCACCAACATGAGCTTCAATTAGTTCATAGTAAATATCTAAACTATTTGATGTTTCTTGATTTAACATTGTCACAAATAAGTGGAAGATCAGTCTAAATTAAGGAATAATTAGAAAATTGTTCAAGTTATTGAAATAGTTATTTGATAGGACTTACATTTAAATCAAATATACCTTGATTTAGTAAATTATACTAAAAAGTGGAAGTCTGAAAAGAATGTCAACTTTGATTGATATTGATTGTCCATCTTGTTAGGAAGCCAAGTCAGAATCAGAGGTAGGTGGAGATCTGTTGTTGACTGGGAATGTACAATTCAAGAATGGTTGTCATCTCTTGCTTTAACTGGAACAGTTACAATAAAGAAATTGTTGTCTGCATTGACTGTCTCTGAGCCCTCGACTAATACTGGTGATTTAATTTACAAACGGTTGGCTCTGATTGATTCGGTAGGAACTCTCCAGTTTTCTCTAATTTTCATTGCCTGGTCGGATACTTGGAAAGCTTCTAAATTACTGTTACCTTCACTATTAACTATATATGATCCAAACAAAAGTTAGTTAACCGTAGTCAGCGTTGTTCAACAATTAATACCTACCAGATAGAATTAATGTTACAAAGAGTTACCAAACTTATTCTGGTAGTGAGCAGCTTGCATGATTTCTGATGATGACATTATATATTTTCTTGAAGGATGTGAGAAGATCCAACCGACACGGCACATACCAAGCATGCTGCAAGTGATTCAATTTTGTCGATGGATTGATCTTCAATGAGTGTCACTGATTTTTTATCTCCTTTTTGTGGTGGTTCGTATATTACATCTACAGGCACCGATCCGTCCTGTAAGAAATTACCATAGAGGAATCCAATACGCTGCTCCTCAAACTTGCGGCTGCTGACATAATGTTGGAATTCGTTGGCTGGAGTGACAGCAATTGCTGCACCAGGACAGTGTGCAGAGTCTTGACTCTTTAGCTTCATCTTGAGACTCTCACGCCACTCAATGCATTCAATGCAGCTACCATGGATACCGTGGTTCTTTGCAACGACGTTTGGGTGGCTCAGTGTCATTGGGGTCGTCTTTTTGGCAAGCAGTTAGTGCACTTTGCATTGGGACCATGCAAACACTTTGTTGTAGGTGCAGTTTGTTTTGGTTTGCTGGCAAAGGTGATGATTTTCCTTCGACGAAGTTGTTGTTGTTTGTATCGAGATTGGGTGGAGAAGATGGTGCTGAAGATCTATCCGCTGGCGAAGAAGCTCCACTACTGTTTGGTTCTGTTTTATTGTTTGAGCTTACTTTATCTATACAATTGGCACAAACAGCACTGGGACCATGTGTACATTTATACGATACCTTCTTTGGTACTCTGATGCAGTTACTACATTTCCACCGGGTGGATGATTGCATAGCCACTTCAACTTCTTACCAGTGAATTTCTTGTCTTGACAGTTGGGACATGTGGCCGACTCTGGGTGAGTGCATTTCTTCTCACCTAAGCTATCTGAGCAAAATACACATTTGTCTCCTGGTGCATGTTTGCATTGACAATGATTTTCCACTGCTTGATATATTTGAACTATTTGAACTTGAATGACTTGATGCTGGTGATGACACTAAAATTACTATTATTATTATTACTATTGTTGCTGTTATTATTGTTGTTTGTCTGTACAGAGATAAGTAATAACATATCACCTTGCTTTATTCCAGCTTGTGAAAGAGTCAACTCTGTTTTAATTGGAGGATCACGTGGTGTGCTTGTTAATACTGTTCCTTCCACTTCAACACCCATATTACGTAAACCTTCATAGATTGATCTGACAGTTGATCCATCAGCAACCTCTACTCTTTTTGTTCCTACAGGAGTTCTAACTGCAATTAACTAAATATAAATGTATTAATATACTAGTTCAAGCATTAAACAACCTTGAGATAAATCTAAACATACCATTTTATAACTAAAGAGAAAACTATTAGATAAATATTAAATGTTTGTTTTAATTAAAAAATTATTACAACTAAATATTATATATATATTGAATTTGAAAGATAACTTATGAAGTAAAAGTAATGTAATGTAATTAAATGTATACAAAATAGAGATAAAATAATATATATATATGTAAATCGCGATTTCCACAAATGAATTTAATAATCAAACAAATGATTCATCAACTTCAACTTAAATTAAAATTTTAAATAAACTGAAAAATAATTAATTAAATTAAAAATAATTAAAATTTACAAAAGAGGTAGAGTTGTGGAACAAAGAAAAAAGAACTGTTAAAATTTGGATTGGTTTGGTTCCATGAATTAAGATGGATGTTTTGGTAGACTAAATCTAGATCTTGACATCATCTCATCCTCATTGAAGTCTTCTATCTTATCTAAATTATGTCTCATGAGACAAGCATAGTAGTAGTTGGACCACCAGCATTATGTTGGTTATAATTGATACGACTGATGATTAATTGTATTCTTTTCTTCCAACCATGTGTTTGTTCTATTACACATGTTAACCAAAGACGGAGGTCGCTGGAGGTGAACTGCTAGCATGTATGCTCGAATATTCAAATCAAATAGAACCGGTACGATGATTCAAGTAGTTCTTTGTTTTCGTGAAACATATTGCAACTATGTACACTTTGAATTCAAAATTCAAAAAATTTTGTTTGTTTTTGTATTTTTGTATTTTTTTTTTTTTTTGCAAAAACATTTTTTATTTTTTTTTCATCCTAGTAAGATTCTGTCTGACAGTAGCTTAAAAAAAAAAAAACAAAGAAAAAGATAAATAATAATAAAAAAATAAAAATAAAAAGATATATACTATCTTGGATCTTTTGTACTTGTAGATACCACAGCCATTAAACATAGTACATTAATATCAACATTGTAGATTACATACATATATTAGATTGATTGGAAAAACAACAAACATTTAATATTTATGTAAATAAAAGCGTTAATTCGGATTGCAACAACATACATACAATAATAACAAGCAGATAGAAGTAAGAAGTTAGAAGAAACTTTATTGAAATTATGTCAACAACTTCAATTTCAAATTGGTATGTTTACCTAAGTTGCAAGTTTGCTTTAGGTCCATTATTAGTTTATTAATTACAATAATACGTAGTGATATTACTGTAAAAGTATTATTGGTTGGTGACGCATCAGTTGGTAAATCATCTTTGCTATGGCGAATGTGTGAGAATGTTCATCCATCGGTTGAGCAAGCAAATATTACTTCAGGTCAGACTCATGTATGTATATTCAATTGAACATCGCAGCACTCTGCAAACGATGAATGATAGACATTAACATTAGCATCAATATACTAATTAATAAACATCCTAATTAAAGAAAACAAAAGCAATTCCATTTAGTGGTAAAAAACAAATTGTTGTTAAATTTGTAAGTTTATACTAGCGAGTTATGATTATTATTGTTGTTGTTAATGTGAATAAAGAAGCATTAGTATCAGTATTAGTATTAATATCAGCACATAACAACAACAACAACAATATTATCATCAGCATTATCAACACAATTTGAGAATAGATTGAACCATTTAACTAACAAATTACCATCTACGTTCATTAAATATGTTACATCCTTTACACCACTGGCGTATTGATATTATATTTAATAATTCTGCAGATAGATACATTGGGACAGGAAAGATTTAGAAACTATATCTAGAAGTTTATATTCAAACACAGATGTGGTGATTTTGGCGTTCGATCCCCACTAACAGATCGTCATTTGAAAGATTGCAGCTTTGGAATACAGAGGTCGAGAGATATGCACGTAACCCTAAGCTGTATGTGGCTCTGACCAGCACAAAGTCAGATTTTAATTTCGTCATCAACTACAGCAAACCACCTCGGGCACCACAGCAACCATTTCAACAAACTCCTCTGCAACCAACACCGCTGACATTGTCAGTGTTGCCCGAAGCTCAGCAATTTGCACAGTCCAAGGGAATCAGCTATATACAGACCAGCTCTTCACCGGAAGTGGTGTTGAGGAGCTCTTATATTTGGTGGTCAAGGGTGCAGGCGAGAAGTTGTACGCAGAAGAGAACTGGACAAAGTTTAAAACCCAAGCAGGCAATTCGCTCACCTACTCTTCTAGGTTCATTTAGCAGTAGTTTTTCAAAATAATTTTAATAGTAATAATAATAATACAAATAGTAATAGTTACAACAAATAATAACAACAGTAGTAGTAACACAAATAGCCACAGCAACTCACCTTCAACGAATCATTCAAACAACAACACCAATAATGAGAAGAAATCCTCTTTTGTACAATATTGTAAACCACTGGCAAAGTCAATGGCAGTTCATAGCAATAAAATAATAATATAAATATTTCATCAAATACATCTTGTTTTATCTATCTTGTGATACAGTTGAGAACCAGCTTTTCCAAGTATTATTTTTGATTGGATTCACTTCTTGATGTTTCAAGTTCTGTTGATTCAAAATTTTGAAAATATTTTTTTAAAGTCTATCAAGGTTGAGACACCGTAGATTAAAGTTACAGAATGAATAGTAATGTAATATCTTTAGATGATGATGATGACGATGACTTGAGCAACAACATTAGTAGTAGTAGTAAAATAGTAGCCAATGAACGAAGCACAACTGCAAATAGAACATTCCAAAGTATTGAAAGTAGTTTGGATGAAATTGACAATGTAGATGATGTAGAAATACAAATGAAATTCGTTAGAGATGAGCCAAGAAAGAGAAAGAAATCTAGTGTTGTAAAGTCGTCTGCAGTCACGGCAACGAGAAGGCAAACAAAGAGATTAGCTACCATCGCTTCATCTGATGTAGACAGCGAAGCTGATAAGAGTACAATGTTCGATTTGGACAATGATGATTTCAAAGCACCTGCACCAAAAACAAGTACGACCACTTCTCGAAGAACCAGACAAACTACAGATGATATAAAAGCAAGCAAAAAGAAATCAAAAAAAGAAGCACTTAAAGAAACAACGATTCATTTTGATAGATGCCTTCCGCCAGCCGAAGTGGAAGACCTCTTACAAATGATGACAATGAAATGTACAGATCTTGTGTGTGCTGCGGATTTAAAACAAGAAAAGCTACCAATCGACTATTCGATTCAATGGAAAAGAGTATTTTGACATTAATGAATATACCGATCATTAATAAGTAGATATTAATCACTATCGATATTTAGACATTGACAGGTGGAAAAAAGAGGATCAAGATATTATTGTATTGAAATATACATCCGAGGTTTTATATAAAATGATGGAAACAAACACATTGGTAACGACAATTTCGAATATCTTGGACAACAACAGAACTAGAAAGTTCATTATTTTAGTTGAAGGATTGGATTTCTATTTTAAAGCACAAGTCAAATCTCAAATCGGCAGAGTTAAAAGCATCACAGGACCAAAGTAATTATAGTTCCCAAGCAGCTTCCAATGAGGGAGTTTCAAAAAGTTCTTTTCCGCCAAGAATTTGACAAAGTATTTTAGAAATACAGGTAATTATTATTTCCTAATAATCTGACAAAATGAAAAAATAATTAATATTCATTTTATTATGCTATTTAATAAACCAGTTTAAATATTCGGATTTAATGATAAGGATTGTAAATAATAGGGATGAAAGTTCGTTGTTTTTGGTAAAATGTACAGAGACCATCAGTATGATGCCATACCGCGAAGATAATTCAAAACTTTTTCAAGGATTTTGTCCTGATGCTATAAAGAAGAAATACAAGACCCCTGGCGACATATGGGTCGCACAGTTGTGTATGATAAGCGGAATTTCAAAGAGTATTGCATCATCTATTATATTGAGATATCCAACATTGAAATCTTTGTATACCGAGTACTACAAAGAAGGAATGACAGATCCCAAGCGCAATGCATTACTCAAAGATCTAAAGATTGAAACAACCAATAAGAAACTTGGACCGGTTTTATCGTCGAGAATATTCCAAATATTTTGTTGTAAAGATCCCAATCAATTGGTTAAATAATAAAGCCAGACAAAACAATTATATTTATATTAGAACGAATACGATTCATTTATTTTATTATATATAGTTGTAGCTATAATTAAATTTGTTATTATAATTTAATATTGTTATGATATTATTTTTTTAAATTATTATTTGGTTTCTGAATCTTTAATCTTAAAGAATTTACCAGCCAAGATATGGTCGGCTTCAACTTCACTGACACCCATATCCAACATGATAGACTCCTTCTGTTTGAGTTTCTCTTTTTCAGTATCGATTGGACTCTCAAAGTCATCAATCTCTTCGATTGATTCATCTCCAATCCAGTCCTTATCTGTAAAGTCACCACGGAACCATTTGTCGTACTCGGCATCTTCCTTAGGTGTTGGTGGTACAACATTTGGATCGTAGATGGTAAAAGTACCTTTCTTATATGAATACAATCCAAGATGCTTGGCTTGTTTAATGGTTCTAGCAATCTTCTTTTGATGCTTCAAACAATTTCCTGTAATATATCTTGGCAAAATATCTCCGTCATTATTCAAATAGATACTCAATAATGGAATATTCTAAATTTGATTGTCAATCATTGATTAGTCATCTTGATGTTCATTCTCGAAATTAGAATCATCTTAACTTACCATTGGTTCAACTTTCCATCCATAATCAAAACATAATAGACATTTAGGGAACTTCTTGTTTCCTACAACTTCTTTTCCGGTTGTTGGTGAACGTGTGACTTGTTCGTCGAATGCACCTTGTTTCTGCAGTTTAGAAACTTGTCTCAAGAGGTACTCTGTGGATGATTTATCTTCGTTTTGCTTGGCTGCTTTTTGGGCACGCAACTTCTCGAGCTGTGGATTAACACGATACTTTTCAATGTTTTCAGCGTGGGCTTTCTCTGCCTTCTCTAACAACTCTTCATGAATTTTCTCTTTCTCTAAAATGTCCAATCTCTTTTGGAGTAGTATTTGTTTTCTCTCTTTTGAAAGCTGGGACAAACTGTGGTCGTGACCGTGGTCGCATTCATCGTCATGATCTTCATCAAGCATGTCATGCTCATCGATATCGTGTTCCTTGGAGACCTTTGTTCTCAATCCACGATATTTACGCATCAAATGCAAGTACATGTCACGACTGGTACTTCATCGGGTGGGATAATCTTACCGTCTTCACCAAAGACTGCACGCTCCAATTGCTCTGGTGACAAGACATCTGAGTGATATTTATTCTCGATTCCAGATCCGAAACGACTGATCGATTCTAACTCGTCTTCGATTGCCAACTTCTTACGACGCATTGCTAGCTTTTGCTTGACTTCCTCTGAGTTGAAAGTTGGTTCGTCGTCGTCGTCTTCTTGATTGTCGAACATCTCTTCGTTGAACTGTTCGTCCTCTTCCATTTCATCGATCTCGTCTTGCTCAAGCTCCTTTGCTTCTTCCTTCTCACGATGATCCATCTTCTTAAGGAGATCGGCACGACGCATCTGTATTGGGTAGGCAGCAGCATTTTCTAATTCCTCTTCGTCTTTAGCAGATGTACCCATGCCATGATGATGATGTTTCTTCTTGTGATTGCAATACGATCTGATTTGAACAGAGCTATTGCAGTTGAAGCTGCTTCCAACCAAATAGGATGATCTACCAACTGACAAGCATTGTCTAGTGAATCTGTTTAAGACTGACAATGAAGATTGCATTGTTTTCTCTCTTTTCTATCTATGCTATCTTGTGCTGTACTGTGCAATCGACAGGTCCACCACAAACAATATACCAATAAACAAAATAAAGAGATAGAAATGAAAGTTGACCAATTTAATAAATCGAATAATATTGAGTGTTACAGCAGCAACAATGATCAATCGAATTCAACGTTTTTTTCAAAATGAAATAAAAACTAAAAAAAAATAATCATTTTTTTTTTGCTAAACTTTTTTTTTTGTTTTGCAGATTTCTATGTACAAAAGTCATTTATTGTATGGTTCATGTCATTACTTGTTACAACTATAATTGGATTTTTGATCATCAATGGGGCTGAGAGTGATTGGCTATTGATATATCATAAGGATCATTAGTTCTTTACAGATATGTTGTTGTTTATAAAGTTGACTTTTTGTTCATTGAATCTGGTGATCTTCGCTTTTTGGTTATTAGGGGCCTGATGTCTAAATAAAATTGTTTGGGAAAAATCAATGTTGTTATCTACAGAGGTGGATGAAGGTGAAGGCGAGAGCTTTCCTTTGTAAATGAGGAGATCGTCTATGTACATTGCAAATTCATCTACGCCTTTAGATGGAGTGCGCAAATAATTCCAAATCTTAACCATCGATATTGCCACTGGATAGTCGAAATACAAACAAAATACTGATTGGTATGATGTTTGTAGATGATCTATCATGAGGATACATGACAGGAGTGCACCAAGCATTCTTTTCTTCATAGCTATTATTGATTCCATCAAATAGTGTTTGTAAGGATTGTCCATCATTATTTTGATTTAGTTCCGGAGGTAATAGTACAGTTCCTGATTGATTATTATCATTAGTAAATTATTAACTGGTGAAAAGGCTCATTGTAAATGATACATACTACTGTTTGAAATTTCAATAGGGACATCGTTCCAGTCGAATAGTTGAATACCATTCAATCCAATATAATTCTTATCTCCCCAAGATGATAGTATAACCAATTTTGAATACAACTGGAGTTTGTAATTAATGTTAGCAATATTCAGATATACTTCTTGGTATTAATGATACTTACATCCAGATGGTATGGATAAGGTTTTTGTAATCTTGTGGCATGTAGGAAATCATTTTTGAAATATTTTGGTTAAAGGTATCGTATTTGCTGGATTCGTTTGATTGTGAATGTTGGTTATGATGAATAAATGAAAATAGTTTGACCAAAGTCAAAATTTGATTCACCTGGTGCCTTTCTAAATATGTATCCAGAGGATAGTGCTACTCCATCGAGTGATATCACCACATCCTTGGCTCTCTGGATGCATCATCTGCACTCTTGTTGTAGTTCCAACTCTCAAGCAGCTAATTGTAGTCTCGGTACCAAGGTCAATCGAAAGGTGAAAATCTGTTTTGATTTCTTGGAATTTCTGTTTAAATGGAATAAGCCACATGTGTTGGTCGTCCGTAGTCACATTCTTCTGGTCGATCAGCTTGTCCAGTGTACGATAATTCTCCGCTATGCCCAGGAAGGTCATTAATATCCTTTGGATTTGCTGAAAGGTTTGAGAGTTGTACTTATCATCTGGTAGTTCTCATCGTACACCTCAATGGAAGTTAGACCAAGATAGTAGCGATCGCCCAAGTTGATTTAAACTGAATCTTTAACACTCTTCCTCTAGGGAGTGATCCATTATCAATAGTTTCTGTACAGATGTTCGTGATTGATGATTGATTATCTGCAACCTGTAGTTGGTGATTGAGAGCTGAAAAGTCATTCTCACTTGCGAGTCTAGAAGCAAGTTTATCTTCACTATCAGTTGTTCTTAACTTTGGAAGTTTCGGATCCGACATATCATCATCATCAATAAATGAGTTGTCATCTTCTTCGGTTCGAGTGATGAAGGTGAGAATGGATCATTCTGTTCTATTAAGTCAAGTACTGCCTCATCATTGTTGAATACTATATATTCAGCACATTCGTCACATTCAGAAAGCAAACCTGATGCTCTCTTGATAGTACCTTTAAATACCAATAGATTGTCCAATCGAATTTCAATTTCTTTGACACCCCTTGCGCTATGAATTCTAGACTTGTTGTAATTCCATATTCTGATCATTGCAATGGTTATAGGAGTATCAAATATGAAGTGATCGACTCTCGACTAGCAGGCTGATTATGATAAGGCACAAACCAAAGATGATTGTCATCTAAAGTTCTTCGATGTTTGTCTATGATTCTCTCAATCGATCTATCATCATAGCTTGCATTCGATGTCTTTAGTTGAGATTTTGGATCGGAAAGTGTAACATAGTTGCCTTTGTTATCAAATATGTCAATACCTGCCAATCCTATGAATTGTGCATCGCCCCAATTTTCAATAACGAAATAACCATAACCTTTCCTGTTGGGTTAGCTTCTAAAACTAGTTTGTCTTTTTTCAGGTTGTTGCTGAAGCTTATCCAATAATTGTTGCAAAGTCATGATGGATCTGACATCGATGGTTCAATTAAATCGTGCACTGGGAGTGTTGATCCGATAGAGCAACAAGTGGAGAGGTTGATATATTAGGTGGTGCTGTTGGTACAACGGTTGGTAAAGCGCGTTGGAATATCAGGCCTCCTTGGGGATATCAAGGTTGTACTTAATGGAGGTAGTGAACGAATGATATTTCCAGACAAACGTCTACAGAGTGATGGCCTTGTAATAGTTGGTGAAAGTACTCCATGCTGTTGCTGTTGCTGCTGTTGTTGTGTTATTTGATCACTTTTGATGGGTGAGGAGTTAGATGAATTTGAGGGACTTGTAGTACTTGGAGTTGTGTTGTTATTGTTTGAAATATTGCTGATTGTTGCATTGAGTGAATCCAAAGGTGAAAGTGATAGTCTTGGTCCGTTGGTTGTTGTTGTTGTTGTAGATATTGTTTTTTGTCTTGGTGTCTGTAAGCTTGGTGACATGAGGGTTGGTTCAGATCTCTTTCTAGCAGCAGATGGGCGTTCTTTCTTTTGATCGAAAAGATCAACTATACGTGGTGGAGCTTGACCAAATCTGGGTGAGAGTGTTGGTGAAAGAACAGGCGATTCTTGAGGTGATTGATTTTTTTCGAAGAGGATTCAGAGCTATTGGTTGATGAAGAATTATTTGTCGGTGTAGAAAATGTGGTCAATGAGCTTGGAGTATACTTGTACTCGCTGTGGATACTAGATGTTGATTTTCTGGAAACTAAAAGATGAGGTTTTGACTTATAAATTGGAACCTGTGTGAATAATGGTGGCAGCATATGACTTCTAATAGTTGTATTAAAGCTCTGACTATTACTCATATTTATATGACCAAAGTTTAGTTTGCTTTCATTATTGCTTGTTGTTGTACTGCTATTGAGTGATGGAGTTGAGTTGGAAGATGTATCTCCGGATTGAGAGATGTCCTTTTTCATGACATTTTCAAAACACAGAACTGGTTTCTAAATTATTTGATATCATTGTTATTTCATCTTTTCATTGACAGACAGAGATGAATTGCGGACAAGCAGCGACTTTTGGGTTGTTTTCATTTTCTAGATGTACAGATTTTTCCAATCGCTCATAGAGTAAACTTTGTACAAAATGTTGTAGTTTTGAAAGGTGTTCAGGGTGATCCAAGAGTTGATTAATTGTGATAAGGAGTTTATCTTTTGGCGAGTGTTGATTATTGTTGTAAAAAAAGATTGGCTGTATGTTGCTGAGATTGATCTTGATTTGAATAGGAGGATGATGAAGAAGGTGTAGTCAAAGGTCCACTATCATTGTTGTTTGATGGAAATTCAAATGGGAGGGTATTTTCGAGTTAGATGTGGGTTTAGTTTGTGTCGGAAGGTAGGTGAGTTGGGAATTGGTGTTTGAGGAGGTGAGGCGTGAGGAGAATTGGGCTAAAGCTTGGGGTTGTTGTAGGATTTCCTGCTCTGGTCTGTTGATGGGAGGTGAAGTTGACTCTAATGCAGGTGTGGCAGCTGCCGGACTAACTGATGGCGAATAGGCAGAGATAGGAAGTAATCGTTTTTGAAGTGTAAATAGCATCGGTGGCGATGATACTAATGGGTGTTTGAAGGCATTGGTGAAGATGGCATAGATGGAGTAGACATTGGTGGTGACACTCCGCCTGGCGACATTGACATAGGACTGTTGATATTTGATTTGACGAGGATGGGTGAGGTTGATTGAATAACTGCTGATGATGTGATATTGGGTGAGGTGGATATTGTAGTTGTCTGAGGTTTGGATCTCATCGATGGTGAGGAAATAGGTGATGTTGATGGGCTTATATTGATGGGTGATGTATAAATGGATTGTTGAACTGCTCTAACAGGTGAAGATGTAGCAGTGATGGGCAATGAAGTTGATTTAGATGATGTACCGGGTGCAGCTGTGATAGAGGTGGGAATGTTGGTGCTCTCTTTGGTTACATTTAAAGGAGATTGTTTATGCAGAGGTCGATTTGCGGATGGGATAAGAGGTGGTGATGAATTTAGAATCTCCTGTAGAGTCAACTTTCTTGTAGCTGTATTATTTATAGTGGGAGCAGAATAGCCTCTTTGTAATGGATGCTTCGATGATTTGTATTGTTTTTGTTGTGGCTGAGGTAGTTGTTGCTGTTGTGGTGTTAATTCGCTATCTTTTTCCTTAAGAGTGTCTAGCTTTGGCATAGGTTTATTAGTCAATAATCTGTGATTTGACAATAAAGTAGATCCAAGATTGTTCGAAGGTTGAGACACGTTGGTTGGTATTTTCAGCAGTTGCCATTGCTGGAATGATAGTTGATGATGTTGAATTACTTTCCAACTCATTGCCAAGTGATGGAGTTGATGACGATTTGGTTGTAATTGAAACTAAATTCAACTTTCCATCTTTTTGCTCAAATTCACTGCTACTGCCAAGCTCTATAGTATCATCTGCGTGTTGTTGCTGTTTTGTCGTTGAGGCAACAACTTGTTTATTGCGATCGACTTTCATGAATTCTTTCGACTTATCAGCCCAGCCACTCAAGATAGATGATGTTGACTGACTCTGGTTCAGAGGTCGACGATTGGGCGAATTGGTTGCTGATCCAGCACTAGGTGAATTGGTTGTTGTTGTTGTTGTTGTTGGTGATAGCTGTGTTGTTCTTTGCTGGAAAGTGATCTTGCACTAACAGTGCCTAGTCTGTGGGGATTGTTTTGATGAATATTGTTCTCCATGTTTGTCTGTATATTTGAGAGTTGGAGTTGTGGGAATTTTGGTTTAAATTTTGATTGCTGCTGTTGTTGTTGCTGTAGTTTTACAGTTGTTTCAAAATCATAGGAATCGGAGTCATCTGAATCTGTTGAATCGAAATCTGTAGAATTCAACTCCATAGAATCATCAGTGAAGCTGCTATTATCATCAGCAACATCATCATCGATTCTACCCCCAATTTCGTCGGTGTCTGTGTCAGAGTCTTCGTCGAAATCATCGTCATAGTCGTATTCATTATTGCTGCTAATTGTCGATGAGTTGTGTAGCGAGTTGGCTTTACCAGACAAACTGAATGTAGGTGAACTGTGACTTTTTGGTACTGTAGCAGTTGGTATTGATGATTGCAGATGTTGTTGTTGCTGTTGTTTCAAATCCATAAGCTCATCGAAATTGGTGAATCTACTCTTTGAATTTGTATATTGTAGTTTTGGGTTTCTCATTGCTGGTGGTTATTGATGTTGTTGACGATGAAGTTACCAATGTTGAAGTTGTTGTTTTTCTTGATATATTTCTTGGTGAGGATAACAGGGAGGTTCTAAATTCAATGGAACAGCTAAAAATATTTGGTGTACTTCGCTGAACGAGGTGAAATTATATTGGGATTTCAAGGGAGAGCTATGGCCAGAGTTCAAAGGTGAGTTCATTGGCGAGCCATTGTTCGACGACAGTGATTTTTGATGCAACTCGTTTTGTTGTGATTGTTGCTGTTGTTTCTTCTTTGATGGTTGTGTTTGCTCCTCGGTACTGCTGCTAGGTGTATGGTTCCGTGGTGATAGCTTGATAGTTGAAGCTGTCCACTATTTGGTAGTGTATTAGTGGAGGAAAGAATTGCGGAAACTGTTGCTGTTGGTAAGAGTGCACCTGATGAAAGTTGTACCTTATTGCTTGATGCAGTACTATTCGAAGCTGACAAAGACGATGAAGAAACATTTGGTGATAATGGTGGTTTTGAAGAAGAAGGTGACAAAGGTACAGGTGGTGAGCTATTTGGTGATATTTTTACTTGCTTACTACTACTGTTATTATTATTATTATTGATATTATTTATTGAAGTATTACTTTTACTCTTACTACGACTCTCTCCAATTAAAAGAGGTGAAGTGAATAATAAAGGAATATCATGATTATTATTATTTTCCAGCAGTTACATTACTGCTGTTTGTTATTGTTGGTGATACTTGTTGCTGTTGATGATGTTGATAAAAATTTGGCAAAGATACTGATTGTTGTTTGTTTGCTGTACTGTTATTTGTTGGACTGCTTGAATAAACTTCAGAACTACTATTTATTATTAATTATTATTATTATTATTATTATAGTTGGTAATCCTCCTCTTGCTGTTATTATTATTATTTTGATTATTAGACTATAAATGATTGAAATAAGATAATTAGTTAACTATCACATTGTTACTGTAATAACAATAAGAAATAGCAATCATACATACATTTGGACTTTGAGTATTCATTTCGATTCAATTGTCTGTTAAAATAACTACTATTCAGATAGATATATTGATTGATTTGATTGTTTGATTGATAAATGGATTCAACTTGATTGGCTTATTAATTGTAATTGTTATAGATAACTATAAATATTGATGATCTATCTGTAATGTATAATATTATTATTATTATTATTTATAGTTATATTATATTATATTCATTATTTTGTTTGTTTATATTTATTTATAAATAATAAATATATATATATATATGTGTATATGGTGTATGAGTATATCTATTGTACAATTGCAATACAGTTGCTGTTGCTATTTCTATGATAGGTTATATTGCAAATAATATTAATATAATAATATATAGTATAGTATTGTAAGTAGTTAGTTCTGTTCTGCAATTCAATGTAAAAAATAGAATTTGAAATTAAATTAACATTTTTGGAACATCCCATTTTCATTTGTTGTTGTCATTTTTGAGTTTGTTGTGCGGTTACTGTTGATCTCGTTGATCCTTGTTGCTCCTTAAATTTGACAAATCCAGTGGCAAAGAGAAGATTCTCAGAGGTGATGCTGGGACCAAAGAAATAAATCTAACACTTGCTGTTTCTAAGCTATTGTATTTTATTGATTTAAAATAATTGTAGATTGGTTCCAAATGACTTGTCATTCAGCTTTGTTTGGATCAACATCCAATGATAAAAATGATTTAGCTCATGCTTGTAGGAATATTTCAAACAATTCTCAATTGATAATATCACATTCCATTTCACTTTGGTACTTAAGATTTAACATCTTGTCGTCCACATGAACATAGGAAATCCCAGATACCCTAGATCCTGATTTTATAATCAGCTGGAGAAAAACTAATAATAATCTTTTAACGATTCATTCAAGAATAAATATGATAGTTACTTCAAAATTAAAGTAATTAGATTAGAGAGTGTGATAAAGATCAATAAAATAAAACATTAAAAGAATAAAATTAACCTTTCTAATCTGTGTCGATTCGACACTTTACACACACACACACACACAAACATAAGGGTAATGTAAATGATTTAATTGAATGAAGTAATTGATGGTGAATATACAATTACAGAATACTTAAAAACCACATTTCCATCTCCTATTCTAAGATTTATATCTATACTATATCTTTTTAGATCCACCAAAATGATGATACCACAAATTAAATTAAAAGTTTTTCAAAATTCCTGTTGGTTCAGTATAGCAGTGCGGCAGACCACACAACGTTCTTTATCAATATCAACAACTAATTAATAATATGATTATTAATAAATAACAACAAATTAATTAATCACAATAATCACAATTAAGTTTAAACTATTTATTGAATAGATAAAATAATAGTTAGATATATAAT
>RCNN01000176.1:0-73861 GCA_003667245.1 Heterostelium multicystogenum | reverse complement strand
GGAAAGCGGGCAGACGCCAATGGACTACATACGCACCCGGCGCTTGCAGATGGCCCGCGGCCTGTTGCGCGGACAGCCAGCTGCCGATCGGCGAGATTGCCGCGCGGGTGGGCTATGGTTCGCAAAGTGCATTTGCTGCGGCATGTTGCGCGAGTTTGCCTCTCGCCCCGAGCCTTCAGACGAGCACCGCCCGGTGTGGGAGCTGGCTTGCCTGCGATAGCATCACCGCGCGCTATCTGAACGACGAGTTGCCTGCATCGCAGCAAGCCAGCTCCCACAGGGATCTTCACCAAGCAAGAGTCCTGCAACAAAAAGCCGCGAGCCCAACGACAGACGCGAATGCCTGCAACCCTCTAGACTGCGATCCTGTAAACCCGTCGTTTAAGGATCGCAATGACTCCCCGCACAGCCCTCGGCGCCCTGCATATCGGCGCATTGATGTTTGGCCTCACTGGTGTGTTCCGGCAAACTGGCGGCCGCTTCGCCGGCGATTATCGTGTTCGGCCGCGCCGCGTTCCGGTCATTGCCCTGGCGATCTTGCGCGCTTTGCCAGCAACACGCCCTGGCAGAAGCTGCAAGCCCGCGACTGGCGCCGCCTGCTGTCAGCGGCCTGCTGCTGGCCGGGCATTGGGTGAGTTTCTTTATTGCGGTAAAGGTCGCCGGTTGTGGCCATCGCCACCTTGGGGGCTTCGCCACCTCCCGGCGTTCACACGGTGATTCTCGAAGGCCTGATTTTCCGCGAGCGGTTTCGCGCCAACGAGATCCTGCTGGTGGTGCTGGTGAGCATCGCCTGGTGCTGGTCACGCCGGATTTCAATCTCGCCAGCCAGGCCACCAGCGGCTTGTTTGTGGGCGGTCGGCTCCGGGTTGTTGTTCTCGCTGCTGTCGCTGAACAAACCGCGCCAGTGGGCGCATCCCGCCGGTGCAGGCCGCTTGTGCCAGAACGTGGTGGTAGCCGCTGTGCCTGTTGCCCGTCGCCGCGCCCGGCTGGCCGAAGTGCGACCACTGGACTGGCTGTGGATCGGTCTGCTCGGGGTGTTCTGCACCGGCCTGGCCCATAGCCTGTTTGTCGCCAGCCTCGCGGTGCTCAAGGCGCGCACGGCGGCGGTGTGGTTTGCCATGGAGCCGGTGTACGGCATCACCGCGGCCTGGCTGCTGTTTGCTGAAACGCCGAACCCTGCGCATGCTGATGGGCGGCGCGCTGATCATCGTGGCCATCGTGGTGTCCGGGCTGATGGGCGGCGCCAAACCGCCAAGCAGCCGCGCCACCACGCCGAGGTTCACTGAGTACGGTCGTTATGCCCAGGTCCCGTTGTGGGTCGATCTGGTCGCGCACTCTTTGCTTGAGCACCTTGGCTTCCGGAAGCCCCCGTCGGCCTTGCGTTCCCAGATCTGCACACCGTCGCAGGTAATCCGAAACGCACCGCCGGTGGCCGGCTCCAGGGCCACTTTGCCGAGGTCATCGGCGAACGTGCTCAGCAGTTCCTGGGCCAGCCAGGCGGCGCGCAGCAGCCACTGACACTGGGTGCAATAGGTGATGACAATCTCGGGCTTGGCCGCTGACATGAATTGACTGGCTCCTGCTTGGCGGGTTTGAAAGGATCGAGTGGCTATAATACCGGCCTTTATCGTCCTGCCTTGAGATTGATGATGCGCCGCCTGTTGTCCTGTCTGTTGCTGTGCCTGTTCCCTGTCCTCGTCCAAGCCGTCGAAAACCCGCGCCCGAAGATCGGCCTGGTGCTCTCCGGCGGTGCCGCCCGTGGCCTGGCGCACATTGGCGTGCTCAAGGCCCTGGAAGAACAGGGCATCCACATCGATGCGATTGCCGGCACCAGCATGGGTGCGGTGATCGGCGGGCTGTACGCCTCGGGCTACAAGATCGACGAGCTGGAAAAACTCGCGCTGAACATCGACTGGAAGCTTGCCCTGTCTGACGCGCCACCGCGGAAGACGTGCCATTCCGGCGCAAGCAGGATGACCGCGATTTCCTGGTCAAACAGAAACTCAGCTTCCGCGACGACGGCAGCCTGGGCCTGCCACTGGGGGGTGATCCAGGGCCAGAACCTGGCCTTGCTGCTGGAAAGCATGTTTGCCCACACCAGTAACGTGCGGGATTTCGACAAGCTGCCGATCCCTTCCGCGCCGTGGCCACCGACATCACCAGTGGTGAAAAAGTGGTGTTCCGCAAAGGCCACCTGCCCCAGGTGATCCGCGCCAGCATGTCGATCCCGGCCGGTGTTTGCCCCGGTGAACTGGATGGCCGGCTGCTGGTGGACGGCGCATGACCGATAACATCCCGCTGGATGTGGCGCGGGAAATGGGGGTCGACATCGCCATCGTCGTCGACATCGGCACCCCGCTGCGCTCACGCAAGCAACTCAACACCGTGGTGGACGTGCTCAACCAGTCCATCACCCTGATGACCCGGCGCAATTCCGAAGAACAACTCAAGGCCCTGGCGCCCCGCGACGTGCTGATCCAGCCGCCCCTGGCCGCCTACGGGGTGACGGATTTCGGGCGCGCCAAGGACATGATCGACGCGGGCTACCGCGCCACCCGCGCACTCGACGTGCGCCTGGCGCACCTGCGCCCGGCCGAACCGGTGGACCCGTCGCTGGTGGCCGCGCGAACGCCCGGCGAGCGCAACCCGGTGATCACCGCGATCAAGGTTTGAGAACGACTCCAAGGTGGGCGACGAGGTGATCCGCTACTACATCCGCCAGAACCTCGGCGAGCCCCTGGACCTGGCCCGCCTGCAAACCGACATGGGCACTCTGTACGGCCTGGATTACTTCGAACAGGTGCAATACCGCGTGGTGAAAAAGGGCAAGGACAACACCCTGGTCATCAGTGCCCGGGGCAAACGCAGCGGCACCGACTACCTGCGCTGGGCCTGAACCTGTCGGATGACATGCGCGGCGACAGCGCCTTCAACCTCGGCGCCAGCTACCGCATGAACGGCATCAACCGCCTCGGCGCCGAATGGCTGACGCGGGTGCAGATCGGTGACAAGCAGGAGCTGTACAGCGAGTTCTATCAGCCGATGGACACCGGTTCACGCTACTTCGTCGCGCCCTATATCAGTGCCCAGGCGCAGAACGTCGAACTGATTGAAGACAATAACCCGATCTCCGAATACCGCCTGGAACGCTACGGCTTCGGCCTGAACGTGGGCCGGCAGATCGGCAACAGCGGCGAGATTCGTTTCGGCGTCGGCGAGGCCTGGGGCAAGGCGGATGTGCGCATTGGCGACCGGAATTCACCGAGCATCAACTTCAGCGAGGGTTTCTATGAGCTGAAGTACTCCTTCGACTCGTTCGACAACGTGTACTTCCCCCATACCGGCGAAGACATTGGCCTGGCCTTCCGGGAGTTCGAACCGGGGCTGGGTTCGGACCAGCGCTATCGCCAGTGGGAGTTCAAGCTGGACAAGGCCATGAGCAGCGGGCCGGACAACACTGATCCTCGGCGGGCGGTATGGGCGCACCCTGGATAAGTCGGACGTGGTGATTTCCAGCTTCCTGCTGGGGGCGCGCGGCAGCTGTCGGGCTTCCGGGAGGATGCGATTGCCGGGCAGAACATCAGCCTGATGCGCGCGGTCTACTATCGCCGGCTGACGCCGCGGTCTTATTTGCCGCTGGATTTCCCGTTGTACCTGGGCGCATCACTGGAACGTGGGCGAGCGTGGAACAACGACAATGAATACGACAGCGGGTACATCAACGCCGCCAGTATTTTCCTGGGGTTTGATACGCCGCTGGGGCCGTTGAATTTCAGTTATGGGTTTAACGATGGACAGTCAGCAGGCGGTGTACCTGAACCTGGGGCAAACCTTCTAACTACGCCGCAAAACCCATGTGGGAGCGAGCTTGCTCGCGAAGGCGGTGTGTCAGTCAGCACATGTATTCACTGACACTCCGCCTTCTCGAGCAAGGCCCGCTCCACATTTTTGATCTTCTGTGTACTTGGGATCAGGACTTCTCGAGATTTCCGAGGATGTGTTCATGCACCCGCATGCACACCCGCAGATCCTCTTCATCGACACCCACAAACAGCTCATGGCGCAAGGCCGTGGCGATGGTCCTCGATCTGCTCGATCAGCGGCTTCGCGGTGTCGCACAGCACAATGCGCTTGGCGCGGCGGTCTTCCCCACGGCCTGGCGTTGCACCAGGCCCTGGCTTTCCAGGCTGTCGAGCAAACGGGCCAAAGTGGGCCCCTCTACCCCGACACTCTGCGCCAGCTCACGCTGGGTAGGCGGCTCGGTAAAACGGGCCAGGTGCAGCAGCACCAGCCAGCGTGCCTGGGACAGTCCCAAAACCTGCAAGCGGCGATCCAGCTCGGCACGCCATCCTCGGGACATATGCGCCAACTGCATGCCAAAACGGTGTTGATCGGTTAACGGCATAAAAAACTCATGGATTAGACTGAAAATAAAGTGTGGCTAATTATTAGTCAGCTAAGCATGACCCATGCCAGTAGGCAAGACCCGGTATGTACTGATTCGTTACATTGTCGTAATTGGCACATCAAATCTCGAATTCCGACTGCAAAGCGGCCCTTACGCAGTACAAAACGCCCTCGGGAACGCGGCCGGTAAACAGCGGCGCAATCTCGGAAACAGGTGGCAATTCGCCTTCTCCATCCAGGAATGCATCCTGGATTTCACCGAGCAAATCTTCCGGCAGATCAAGGGCCTGCTCCAACGACAACTGCTGCTTGCCAATGGACTCGGCGAGCAAGGTGTAGACGTTCTTTTCCGAGCACTGCAGCTGCCCGGCAATCTGGATCGGGGTCATGCCGGCACGGCGAGGCTGATCAACTCGTGGCGGATATCGGCGACCTCTTTCGGCGCCTCGACCTGGCCGCCGAGCACTTCGAGGAAGGCCTGGCCATAACGCTCCAGCTTGCGCGCACCGACGCCGCTGACCCTGGCCATCTCGCCGAGGGTAGTGGGATGGTCGCGAAGCATTTCCAGCAAGGTGGAGTCCGGGAAGATGACGTAAGGCGGCACGCTGTGTTCCTGCGCCAACTTCTTACGCAGCGCACGCAGGGCTTCCCACTGTTCGCGCTCTTCGAAACGCACCAGTTGGCTGGCCTGGCTGGTGCTGCTCTTGGCGGTGGTTTGCGGCTTGAGGTCGCGGCGCAGCTCCAGGCTGACTTCGCCCTTGAGCAGCGGCCGGCAACTGTCGTTCAGGCGCAGGCCGCCGTAGCCTTCCAGGTCGATGTCCACCAGGCCACGGGCGACCATCTGCCGGAACAGCGAGCGCCACTCGCCTTCGGCGCGGGCCTTGCCCACACCGTAGACCGAGAGTTTTTCGTGGCCGAAGCTGCGAATCTTTTCATTGTCCTTGCCCAGCAACACGTCCACCAGGTGGCCGACGCCATAGCGCTGACCGGTGCGGTAGATCGCCGACAACGCCTGGCGCGCCGGCTCGGTGGCGTCCCAGGTCTGCACGCCGTCCACGCAGTTGTCGCAGTGGCCGCAGGGCTTGGGCATGTCTTCGTCGAAGTAGGCGAGCAAGGTCTGGCGACGGCAGCGGGTTTCTTCACACAGCGACAGCATCGCGTCGAGCTTGTGCTGTTCCAGGCGCTTGTGGCGCTCGTCGCCTTCGGAGTTCTGCAGCATCTGCTTGAGCATCACCACGTCTTGCAGGCCGTAGACCATCCAGGCATCCGCCGGCAGGCCGTCACGGCCGGCACGCCCGGTTTTCCTGGTAGTACGCCTCAAGGGATTTGGGCAAATCCATGTGGGCCACGAAGCGCACGTTGGATTTGTCGATGCCCATGCCGAACGCGATGGTGGCGACCATGATCAGCCTTCCTCGTTGAGGAAGCGCTTCTGGTGGTAGGCCGCAGTTCGTTGGGCAAACCCGCGTGATACGGCAGTGCCGGGTAGCCTTGTTCACTGAGGAATGCGGCGACCTCATCGACCTTCTTGCGCGACAGGCAATAGACAATGCCGGCGTCGCTGCGCCGATCGGAGAGGAACGCCAGCAACTGCTTGCGCGGCTGCTCCTTGGGCACAATGCGGTAAAAGATATTCGGCCGGTCGAAGCTCGAGAGGAAGCGCTCGGCGTTCTGCAGGTGCAGGCGCTCGACGATTTCTTCGCGGGTCCGCTTGTCGGCGGTGGCGGTCAGGGCGATGCGCGGGACGTTGGGGAACAGTTCCGCCAGTTGGCCCAGTTGCAGGTATTCACGACGGAAATCGTGCCCCATTGGGACACACAGTGGGCTTCGTCGATAGCGAACAGGGCGATTTCCAGGCTCTGCAGGAACGCCGCATCCGTGGCTGCACCAGGCGCTCGGGGGCGAGGTAAAGCATCTTCACTTCGCCGCGCTTGATCCGGGCGGCGAGGTCACGCTGCTGTTCGGCGCTGAGGGTGGAGTTTCAGCGAAGCGGCCGCCACGCCGAGCTCTTCAAGGGTGGCCACCTGGTCGTCCATCAGGGCGATCAACGGCGACACCACCACCGCAAGCCCTTCCCGCAGGAGTGCCGGTACCTGGAAGCACAGCGACTTGCCGCCGCCGGTAGGCATCAGCACCAGGGCATCGCCGCCGTTGGCCACGCGCTCAATGATCGCACCCTGGCGGCCACGAAAACTGTCGTAGCCGAAGATGTCCTTGAGGACGCGTTGAGCCTGCTCGAGCATGAAAAACTCCAAATATCGCCGAAATCCCTCTGTACAGGCTGGTCGAAAAAGCACGCTTGAGCGGGAAATAATCCGTAAGCGAACTTTTTCCCGCGACTGGCGCTTGGCCTGCAGGGGCATCACAAAACGCGGCAGTATACCCGAGCGTTACCCGGCAAAGGGTGCCGTTGGTGAATTGCCGCCGGGCTCAAATACCTCTCAAATCTGTGCTGCGGCTGGCCTGGCAGCTCAAGAAAGCCTAGAATTGCCCATCGTTTATTCCCAAGGTAGTCCGTCAATGTCCTTCGCTGAGCAACTAACCCGCCTGCAAGCCTTCCTCGATGCCGATGAGCTGCACGACGAGGCGCTGGACTACGTGGCCGCCCACGGCTATCTGACCGCGCTGTCGATCTGCTCCGATGTCGTTCCCGACCGTGAATGGATCGACGCCCTGTTCTCCGAAGAGCCTCACTACAGTGATGCGCCCAGCGCGAAGAAATCGAATCGACCCTGCTGGCCCTCAAGGCTCACATTGGCCGCCAACTGGCTTCCGATGAAGAGTTCGAACTGCCTTGCGACCTGGACCTGGGCGAAGACCCGGACGACTCCGAACTGCGCGGCTGGTGCATCGGTTTCATGGAAGGCGTGTTCCTGCGTGAAGAGGCCTGGTTCGAAACGGCTGAAGAAGAAGTCAGCGAAATGCTGCTGCCGATCATGGTCGGTTCCGGCCTGTTCGACGAGCAACCTGAGTTCTCCGACATCGCCGCCGACGCCAAACCTGATGGACGACATGATCGTTCAGATCCCGGAAGCGCTGACCGCCCTGTACCTGCTGTGCAACGCACCTGACGAAAAGCCGGCGATCCTCAAGCCTCGCCACCACTAAGACCGTTGCCCGTGGCGCCCATGGGCAACCGTTCCGCGATCCTGCGTTACGTTCTGCTGGCCATCGGCTGGTTGAGCGTGGCGCTCGGGGTAATCGGCATCTTCCTGCCGGTGCTGCCCACTACCCCCTTCCTTCTGCTGGCTGCCGCCTGCTTTGCCCGTAGCTCCCCGCGCTTCTACCGCTGGCTGGTGGAACACCCGCGCCTGGGGCCGTGGATTCGTGACTATCTGGATGGCAACGGGATTCCGCTCAAGGGCAAGGTGTATGCCATTGGGTTGATGTGGGTGAGTATCGGTTTTTCCTGCTACCTGGTGCCGCTGATTCTGGGCGCGAGGGTTCATGCTGACCAGTGCGGTGTTGGTGACGGTTTATATTTTGCGGCAGAAGACATTGGCCAAGGCTCCGCAGGACTAAATGTGGGAGCGGGCTTGCTCGCGAATACGGTGGATCAGTCAGCACATGTATCGGCTGACACACCGTATTCGCGAGCAAGCCCGCTCCCACATTTTTAATCCAGTCGCTTCAGAGGGATCAACGCATCGGCGGCAAGCCATACGCCGCCAAATCAAAGTCAGCCAACTTGCGAATAATCTGGTCAGCATGGTGATACTTGCTGTCCGCCATCGCCTCATCCGGCACCGCAATCGCGGTCATGTGCGCAGCCTTGGCCGCCGTCACGCCAAACGGCGAATCCTCAAACACCAGGCAATCCTCCGGTGCCACACCCAAGCGGCGCGCCGCCGTCAGGAAGATATCCGGCGCCGGCTTGGCCGCCCCGACCTCCGGGTCATCCGCCGTGACGATGGTGTCGAACAACCCAAACCACTCACGGTGCAACGTAGTCTTGTGGGCCAAACGAGTTGCGCGACGAACTGGTGCCCACGGCAATCGGAATGTTATGCGCCTTCAAATGCCGCACCAGCGCCTCAGCACCCGGCATGCCCAAGGCCTGGGGAAACGCTCGCTCATCAGCGGCTCGCGGATCACCAGGAATTCTGCGGGGTAATCGGCAGGTCCAGCGCCTTGACCACGTAATCCGCCAGGTCCTGGGCGCCGCGACCAATGATGTGCTGCTTGATCCCCCAGTCATAGGTACGGCCATAGCGTTCGGCGATGATCTGTGTGACTTCGGTGTAGATGCCTTCTGTGTCCAGCAACAACCCGTCCATATCGAAAATGACAGCCTTGATCGGGACAGCGGTACGCGGTGCATTCATCACTACAGATCCGTGGGCAAAAGGACTAAAAGGATTCAGCACAATAACGGCCAGCGTTACCTGCAAGCAACCGTTACGGCCTTGTGCCGAATCCAGTCAGTGCTTCACTCGGGAAAATCCGCCCCTCAGTTACCTCAGCCCACGCATCAAAATCCGCACTCAGCGCCTTCACCTTGGTCGCGCAAAGGTCAACGCAGCCTTGCCCAGCAACAGGCGCAATGGCGGTTGCTCAGCCTCCACCGCCTTGACGATGGCAATCGCCGCGCGCACCGGATTCACCCGGCTGCTTGCCGCTGTAGTTGCGAACCATATTGGCCCGTGCCACCGCCGTTTCCTTGTAGTCGGCAATCCCGTGAGCCGCCTCGTTGGCCGAACGCCCGGCCCAGTCGGTGCGGAACGGGCCCGGCTCGACCAGCAACACCTTGATCCCCAACGGCGCGACTTCCTGGGACAGCGCTTCGGAAAGGCCCTCCACCGCAAACTTGGTCGCATTGTAGAAACTCAGCGACGGGAACGCCGCCACACCGCCCACCGAGGAAATGTTCACGATGCTGCCCGAGCGCCGGGCGCGCATGCCGGGCAAGGCCGCGCGGGTCATGGCGCTCAAGCCCCACACGTTGATTCGAAACATGTTGCGCACGTCATCCAGGTCGCTTTCTTCGAAGGAGCCGAAGTAGCCGACACCGGCGTTGTTGACCAGTACGTCGATATGGCCGAAACGTTCTTCAGCCGCTTTGACAGCCGCCTCGACCTGGGCCTGGTCGGTAACGTCCAGCGTCAGGACCAGGGCGTTTTCTTCGTGACCGGCAACGATGTCTGCACCTGCTGCGGATTACGCGCGGTGACCACAGTCGGGTAGCCGAGGCTCAGGGTGTGCAACGCCAGCTGACGGCCGAAACCGGTGGAGCAGCCAGTGATGAACCAGACGGTTTTGCGGTGGAAATCGTCATAAAGGGCCAATCCTCGTGTGTGTAGGAAAAGTATGCGCGCCGCTGTTCTTGCTAAAAAGATGCATAATCTGCAAGGCCCTTTCGGAAATACCACACCAATGGACACGCCCGATTTTCAGCAGTTGCGATTGTTCCTGCAGGTCGCCCCGCTCGAAAAGCTTCACCCAGGCGGCCGACGCCAGCAGCCTGTCCGGTGTCGACCGTCAGCCATCGCGTGCGCGCTCTCGAGAAACAGTTAGGTGTGCAACTGCTCAACCGCACCACCCGCAGCGTCAGCGTGACCGAGGCCGGCGAGCAGTTGATCCAGAAGATCACGCCGCTGCTGGAAGAACTGCAAACCAGCCTGCACAGCGTAGCAGCGGCGACGGTCGACGCCGCCGGCACCTTGCGCCTGAACATTCCCTCCACCGCCAGCCGAATGGTCCTGCAACCGTTGCTCCAGCGCTTCCTGCGCAAATACCCGGGCATCAACCTGGAAGTGGCGGTGGACAACAGCCTGGTGGACATCGTCGCCCAGGGTTTTGACGCGGGCATCCGCTACGACCATGTGCTGGCCGAAGACATGGTGGTGGTGCCGGTGGCGACGCAGTTGCGATTCGTCATCGTCGCCACGCCGCAGTATTTGCAGGGGCGCAAACTGCCCACTCATCCCCACGACTTGCTCGAGCATGAGTGCGTCAACTACCGCAGTGCGCAGACCGGCTCGCTGCACCGCTGGGACTTTGAAAAAGCCGGCAAGCAGATGCGGGTTACGGTAAAAGGCCGGCTGGCGACCAACGATGTTGAATTGATGGTGCGCGGTGCGCTGGACGGGTTTGGCTTTGCCTACGTGGCGCGCTCCAGCGTCGAGCAGTACCTGCAACGCGGTGAGTTGGTGGAGGTGCTGGACGACTGGATTGCCCACAGCGCGCTGTATTTGTATTACTTCAACCGTACGAACACGCCGAAGAAATTGCGGGTGTTTATCGAGTTCCTGAAGGAAGAATTCGGGACCTGATCCATTCAAAAAGCGAACCCCATCATGCTCTACCGCTTCGCCGCCGACGGCCTGGTGCTGTTTCATTTGTCGTTCATTCTGTTCGTGCTGTTTGGCGGTTTTGCTCGCCCTCAAATGGCGACCGGTCATGTGGCTGCATTTGCCTGCCGCCGCGTGGGGCGTTGCCGTTGAAGTGTTCCATCTGCCCTGCCCGCTGACCCGCTGGGAAAATCTGTTTCGTCATTTGGCCGGGCAGGACGGATATGGCGGCGGCTTTATCGAGCATTACATCCTGACCCTGATCTACCCGGCCGGGCTGACGCCGCAGATCCAGCTGGGGCTGGGCGCGCTGGTGCTGTTGATCAACATCGCGGTGTATGTGCGATTGATCAGGCGCGCTTAGGCAAGCAGCCGATACCCACCAATGTCGCCTCAACCGCCTCGTCCAAAGGCGTGTGCGGTTCGCTGCCCAATATCTGTACGAGACGGCCGTTATCCATGCGCACCTCGGTTTGCCACAGGTAACGCATTTCCTGCATCTCGCGGAAGGTGGTGACAAAGGGCGCGGCCAGTTTCAGCAGCCACCACGGGAAAGCACGTACAGAAGGCTGCTGGCCGGTCCTGCGTGACACCACCCGCTGAATCGCCTGGCTCATCTGCCGACCATCGGCATCTATGTGCCCCGCCATATGAAACCGGGCGAAGGCATCAAGGCTGTCGCGGCGTGCAATCAACTCGACCATGGTCCTCGCCACATCAGGCAGGTAAGCCCACTGATGCCCCACGCCCGGCGCCCCTGGATAGCTCACGTTGGCCACCGGTTTTTGCGGGCTTGACCAGGCCTTGGGAAAACCAGCTGCTGCCGGCCTTGGCGCCGAAAAAATCGCCTGCCCGCACGATCAGCGCTCGTGCGCCCTGCCGGGTCGCCTCAAGCAAACGCTGCTCCAGCTCTACCCGGATCGCGCCCTTGCGGGTAAGGGGATGCTGCGGCGAATCTTCCTCCAACCGCGCGAATGCATCAGGCCCGAAGTTGTACACCGTGCCCGGCAAGACAATCGTCGCCCCTTCCGCGACTGCCGCCGCGATGCTGTTGTCGATCATCGGCAGCACCAGCTCCACCCAGTGCTGGTAACCGGCGGATTCACCGCATGCACGATCACCGAACAACCCCGGGCCGCTGCGACGACTTCCCCACGGTTCAGCGCATCACCTTTTATCCAGGTGAAATCGGCATTCTGCTTGTGAGCCTTATCCACATCCCTCGTCAGGGCGCACACCTGCCAGCCCGCAGCGAACAACTGCCGTGCCACCTCGCCACCAATCCCGCCTGTCGCGCCCATTACCAGAACCTTGTTCATGCTTTTTCCCCTGAGGGTTGTGTGATGGGGCGATTCTGTTTGCCGGCGAGCTATAGAGGAATTGCCGAAGATCATCCAGACGCTATACATTTATGCATGGCATCAAATATTGGTTGGGAGCTTTACCGGTCGTTCCTCGGGGTACTCAAGGAAGGATCGTTGTCGGGGGCCGCACGGCAGCTCGGCATCACGCAGCCCACGGTCGGGCGGCACATCGCTGCGCTGGAAAAATCCCTCAACGTGGTGCTGTTCACCCGCTCCGCCAGCGGCCTGTTGCCCACGGCGGTCGCCCTCACCCTGCGCACCCATGCCGAAACCATGGAAACCACGGCTGCCGCACTCGAGCGCGCCGCGTCGCCCCAAGGCCCCGAAGTGCGCGGCGTGGTACGAGTGTCTGCCAGCGAAGTGATCGGCGTGGAAGTCCTGCCGCCGATCATCACCCGACTGCGCCAGCAGCACCCGCACCTCAAGGTCGAACTGGTGCTGAGCAATCGCCTGCTGGACCTGCTGCAACTGGAGGCCGACATCGCCGTGCGAATGGTCCGACCCAGCCAGGAACAACTTCTGGCGAAAAGGATCGGCGTTATCGAAGTCGGCCTGCATGCGCGCAACGACTACCTGCAACAACATGGCATCCCCCAGGGCCTGAATGATCTCTCAGCTCATTCAGTCATCGGCTACGACCAGGAAAGCGCCTTCATCCGCAGCCTGGCCGTCAAAGGCTTCGACCGCAGCGCCTTTTCCCTCAGCAGCGACAGCGACCTCGCACAACTGGCCCTGATCCGCGCCGGCGCCGGCATCGGTGGCTGCCAGGTCAAACTGGCCCGGCAAGACGCCCGCCTGAGCCGAGTGCTGCCGGACGCATTCGCCCTGCAACTGGACACCTGGGTCACCATGCACGAAGACCTGCGCAACAGCCCGCGCTGCCGCGTCACCTTTGACGCCCTGGTGGCCGGTTTGCAGCATTACGTACAGGATTGAGACAGCTTCGCTGGTGAAGAATCAGAGTCCCTCAAACCCTTCATAGACGCCCCCATGTCCGAAGCCTTCGAAGTCCCCAGCCCCCACGAAAAACACGTCGAACACGCCACCGAACATGCCCACCGCAGCGGGGACAATTTCGCCAGCCGCATCGCCGTGATGACCGCCATCATGGCCACCGTCGGCGCCATGCTCAGCTACCAGGCCGGCTCCACCGAAAGCGAAGCGGCGATGGACAAAAACAACGCCGCCATCTTCAAGACCGAAGCCGCCAACCAGTGGAACTACTACCAGGCCAAATCCAGCCGGCAGAACCTCGCGGAGCTGGCGACGCATATTCCGGGGGTTGATGCCAAGCACTACACCGACGAGATCGAGCGTTATAAAACCCAGAAGGAAGACGTGCGCAAACAAGCCGAAAAGCTCGAGGCCACGTCGAAGGAATGGGATGAAAAGTCAGAAACAGGCGCTGCATCAGCATCACCGCTGGGCGCAGGCGATGACCGCGATTCAGATCGCGATTTCATTGGCGGCGATCACGTTGCTGACAAGGAAGGAATGGTTGAAGCGCATGGCGTATACCGCCGGTGGTGTGAGTGTGGTGCTCGGAGGGATGGCCTGGCTGCATATTTAAGAGCTGGATTTTCATCGCCCTTCGGAAAGCAGAAATACGGCGTCACGTATCGTCGTATTTCGCTGATAGCCATCACCAAACCAAACCGACTATAAAACTCGCCATCGCTCGCAACCTGGAAAGTTGACTATTGATGGGAGAAAACGAATTCAGTCAGTGCGTCCCGGATGCCAGAAGCCCTGTAACGTTGAACACCTCACTGGATGATTACTTCGCGGCAGAATGCCTTCAGATTTTCGCTCAAGTGGAGGACCTGTTTCTCTACCAGACCAGTAGCACCAAATACCTGACTGAGTTAATGCCGGAAGTGAGCCTCGGCACCAAATTTATCGGCTTTGAGGTTGAGAAAATCTATTCCGATACGGAGGTTTATACCTTTCGTACGGAAGGGATGAATGGAAACTACTTCTCCGTGATGGTGAAGCCAAAAAAGGTTTGGATTGATGTAAGTTGGGTTGAGCCAGGCAGAGGTGGTAACGGTATATACGCCGCTGTGGGGCCTTCGCAGCCAATACAAAGCGCGAGTTTATCGGTGACCCGGACGGACTATCGGACATAGCAACGCGCCGCAGAACCGATGCAATGCTTTCATCCGCCCTCAAACACAAAACAACTGACCATGTCCGACCCCATCTGCGGCAAATTGACGGTGATGAACAGCTGGGCATTCCGTCGCTGAGCTGGGTTGAGGGTGACACGCTTGGCAATATCCAGCGTATGATTAAAACGACCTATGAATCCCTGACCTTCTACGTGCCGGAGGTACGAAATGCTTATTACGACTTCGCAAACAAAACCTTCCGAGACACTGCGGGCCGACAGCTTCTGGATGGAAATCTGGCAAAGTGGAGCTTTGAGCATCCAGGAAGCCGAAAGGCGGGCGCAGGGCTCGCGACGCTTAAAAGAGGCCTACTCGTCGGTACCCTTCTACGCGAAGAAGGCAGCTCGAGACTCTCAATTCTGGAGCAAATTTTACGCGAGCCGCGTGAATTCGTAGAAAAGGGCAATCTTGCGGGAATCTTCTACTGACCATCTGATACCCCCTCCTCCTAGACTCACTTATATTCACCAGACCCCTCGCGTCAGAAAACATCGGCATATTCCGGCATATCCGCTTGGGGCCCTACACCTACTCGCTATATAGTAAAACGCATAACGCCTGACACTATAAAGCCGAGGAAAAGCCGGTGACCGCACAATCATCCAAGGAAGCTGTGGGCGTCGCCTACAGCATCGACTCAATGCGCTACGCCCAGGCCATGACCTGGCGCGCCATCGAAGCGCTGTCCAAACTCATCCGCCCCGGCATGCTCGAATCCGAAGCCCGCGAGCTCGGCAAAAAAGTCCTCGCCGACCTCGACATGCAGCGCATCTGGCACCCGCTGCTGGTGCGCTTTGGCGCCACACCCTCAGGACCTTCAAGGAACGCTCCGACGGCGACCCGGCGCTGGTGCGGATTTCGGAGCACCGTGACCGGCCGTTTCGGTTGATCGTGACCGCTCATTTCGCTAACGCGTGACCGCTCATTTCGGTAGCAACGTGACCGATTCTCCGCCTGTTCCGAAACAGGTGGTCACGGCTTACCGAAATCGCCGGTCACGACTTAGCGAAAGCCTTCCCCTTCGTTGCGCATGACCTGATGCGCCGCCATCCTCGACCGATTTCGGGAGAGGAAGATGGCGGCGCCGCGAGTAGCCATGCGAAACATCAAAGAATGTCTGCGCCTCAAGTTTGAGGCCGGCTTGTCCCACGAGAAGATTGCCCGTGCCTTGCAGCTGTCCAAGGGCGTGGTTAGCAAGTACATCGCGGCGGCGCGGGTGGCCGGGCTGGACTGGCCGGCGCTGGTGGCCATGGACGAGGCCGCGCTGGCGGCCGCCTTGTTTGCACCGACGTCGACGAACAAGCCGCGCGGTGAGCGAGTGCTGCCCGATGTGCTGAGCATCCACCGCGAGTTGCGACGCAAGGGCGTGACCTTGCAGCTGCTGTGGGAGGAATATCTCGCCGCGCATGCGGGCCAGCCGACCTACCGCTACACCCAGTTCGTCGAGCACTACCGGCGCTACGCCCAGACGCTCAAACGTTCGATGCGTCAGCTGCACCGTGCGGGCGAGAAGCTATTCATCGACTATGCCGGGCCGACGCTGCCGGTGGTCGACCCGGCCACCGGCGAAGTGCGCCGGGCGCACATCTTCGTCGCCGCCCTGGGCGCCTCGAATTACACCTATGCCTGCGCGACGCCAGGCGAAACCCAGGTGGACTGGCTGACCTCGCTGGGCCAGGCTCTGACCTACTTTGGCGGCGTGCCGGAAATGGTTGTGCCGGACAATCCGCGCGCCCTGGTCGCCCAGCCGGATCGCTACGAGCCGGGCCTGAACCGGGCCACGCTGGAGTGCGCGCGTCATTACCAGACGGTGATCCTGCCGGCACGGCCACGCAAGCCTCAGGACAAGGCCAAGGCCGAGGTGGCGGTGCAGGTGGTCGAGCGCTGGATCATGGCGCGGCTGCGCCATCGGCAGTTCTTCAGCCTGCATGCGCTTAACCAGGCCATCGCCGAGCTGCTGGAGGATCTGAATCGGCGCCCGTTCAAGCGGCTCGATGGCTGCCGGCGCGACTGGTTCGAGCGTCTGGATCGCCCGGCCTTGCGAGCGCTGCCGGTGCATCCCTACGAGGTCGCCACCTTCAAGCGCTGCAAGGTCAGCATCGACTACCACATCGAGGTCAATGGCAGCTTCTACAGCGTGCCCTCCGCCCTGGCCCGGCAGAACGTGGACGTGCGACTGACGGCACACACCCTGGAAGTGCTGCATGGCAACCGGCGGGTGGCCAGCCACCTGCTGCTGGGGCGACGCGGCGCTTACAGTACCCAGCGCGAACACATGCCCGCAGCGCACCAGGCGCATCGTGAGTGGACGCCGCAACGCCTGCTCGACTGGGGCGAGCGGATCGGCCCCTACACGCGCCAACTGATCGATCACCAACTGACCCACAAGCCGCACCCGGAGATGGGCTACCGCGCCTGCCTCGGCCTGCTCTCGCTGGCCCGGCGCTATGGCAATGCACGCCTGGAAGCCGCTGCCGAACGTGCCGTACACCTGCGCGCCTTCACCGGGCGCAGCGTGCGCAACCTGCTCCAGCAAGGCCTGGATCAACAGCCGCTGCCCCAGCGTGCCGCCGAAACGACCTTACCCGGCGACCACGAGAACGTCCGTGGCGCCGACTACTACCAACCCCCGCAACAGGAGCTGTTCGATGATGCCGCAACACACCCTGAATCAACTGCACCAGCTACGCCTGGACGGCATGGCCCGCGCCCTGGAAGAGCAATGGACGCTGCCGGCCAGCCACAGCCTGAGCTTCGATGAACGCCTCGGCCTACTGCTCGACCGCGAACTGGCCTGGCGTGACAACCAGCGCCTGGTACGGCTGCGCAAGAAGGCCAAGCTCAAGTACGCCAACGCCTGCCTGGAAGATCTCGACCGCCGCTCCGGACGCGCCCTGGACGAGCGTCTGATCGCCACCCTGGCCAGTGGCGACTGGATCCGCCAGCAGCACAACCTGCTGCTGACCGGCCCGACCGGTGCCGGCAAAACCTGGCTGGCCTGCGCCCTGGGCAACCAGGCCTGCCGCCAGGGCTATAGCACCCTGTACCTGCGCACCCCGCGCCTGCTGGAACAACTGCGCATCGCTCATGGCGACGGCAGCTTCGGCCGTACCCTGCAACAGCTGGCAAAGGTCGACGTCCTGGTGCTGGACGACTGGGCGCTAGCCCCGCTGGAGGAAGGAGCCCGGCATGACCTGCTGGAGGTGATCGACGACCGCGCTGGCAGCCGCTCCACCATCCTGACGAGCCAACTGCCCATCGAGCACTGGCACGGCTGGATCAACGACCCGACCCTGGCCGATGCCATCCTCGACCGCCTGGTGCACAACGCCTACCGACTGACGATGAAAGGCGAGTCGCTGCGCCGAAAAAAAGCCGAGGAACAAGCCGCATCGTGACCGATGCGATTACAATCCAGAACCCGCGCAACCGGGGTGGAAGCACCGGTCACGTATTAGCGAAACGCTCGGTCACGTTCACCGAAATCCGCAGCTGGGGGAAAACGACATCTACTTCATCGACATGGGCGCCGTTTGGCAAGGCCATGAAGGTGATGCGGGGGCGACCTTCAGCACTGGCAACAACCCGGAGATGGCCGCGTGTGCGCGCGCAGCGAAAGAGTTGTTTGACCGGGTGGAACAGCGCTGGAGGAACGATAAAGTCGTCGGCCTGGAGCTGTATCGTTTTGCCGAAGAGCAAGCGAAGGAAATGGGTTGGGTGCTGAACCTCGACATCAAAGGGCACCCGCGTCAGCGATTTCCCCATGCGATTTACCGTGGCGGTGATCTTGGGGATTTTGACCAGTATCCGAATGAAGGGCTGTGGATCCTGGAGATCCAGATTGCGCACCCGAGCGCGGCTTATGGTGCGTTTTACGAAAGATTTGCTGGCTTAATTTTTCAAGGAATAAAGATGGAACGCTCGACCGAATTTCCCGTGCTGTTGTTTTCCTACGGCACGCTGCAGGACAAGGCTGTGCAACTGTCCAACTTTGGGCGGGAGTTGGTGGGTCAGCAGGATGCGATGCTGGGGTATTCAAAAAGCTGGGTGGAGATTACCGATCCTGAGGTATTGGCGGCCAGCGGCAAGACCCATCATCCGATCGTTGCTCCCAGCGGGCGCAATGAAGACAGTGTTGAGGGGATGGTGTTTCAGATTACCGAGAAGGAGCTGGCGGCGGCGGATGCGTATGAGGTGTCGGACTATAAGCGGGTTTCGGTGGGGTTGGCTTCGGGGTTGACGGCTTGGGTGTATGTGCAGGCTTGAGGGGGTGCAGTTGGTCAGTCGGAGTGATTTCCTACAGATCAATCTGAAAGCATGCCCTGCCCGCCTCGTAATGCTAGGTCTATAGTTCCTCGGTCGCCGTCATGGCGACCGAGTTTGGCGACTCGAAGACAAATCTGAAAACTAAAACTCTGCGAACCAGTTTTTCAGGCGGCGGCTGTTTTATGAAGGTCTAACTTGAAAAAAGGTTAGCTATTTTTCTATTTGTCTCAGATGGACTCCCGTATGAATCAATATATGGCACTCACCAGCAACGACTGCACCACACCCGCCCTTTTCGTAGACACAACAGCACCGCTGGATGTCCTGCTTGATGCTGCAAACTATCGGATTCGCGCCGTAACCCAAGTTCTAGAAAACCTGGCGCTGCGTGCAGAAATCAGTAGTGATACGGTCGTGCTGGGCGACTTTTCCTTGCTCTGCGCAATTCCGTTACGCGATGGATGCGATCTGCTGGATGTCATAGGTCGGAGGATGGCAGCGCAGTATTCCTGAACCCATTGGCTTGACCCCGCAAAAACGAAAAAGGGACGACCTCTCAGTCATCCCTTTTTGCGAACATTACCCAACCTAAACGCAACGTGTGCCACGAGCCTTATGCTCGTACTCCCACCCCTTACACGCCAACCCTACATGCTTGGGAATCAGAGCGGCCCCGCTGCTGTAGGAAGTAATGGTCCTACGAGTGAAGCCTAGTTCCACAGCCGCAGCGGAGAGCGACAGATTGTTGCTGAGCATCCACTTTCTGAAGTCCTGCGTCAGCATGACCTCGCCGGACTGTTTCCAGCGCCAAACGATGCAAGGTGCCGGAGGACAACTCAAGGTCATTGCCCCAAGTCACGTCAAGGCCCCACTCACCGACTTCAACCCGACCAAAATAGAGCCAAGTCCTGAAGGGGTTTTAGAATCGGGAAGGTATTTATGTGATCAGTGAGATCAACGGTATGCCGCTTGCCGTTATTCCACTCAATTTCGATGGCATGCTTGCAGGCAACTGGTTGCACAGCAGAGATGCGAAGCTTGCTGGTCATAAGTCAGTTCCTCCGGTTTTGTTCATTCCATACCCGTCTAGAGAAGGAGCTGAAGCTAGAGAAAATTTTTTCCTAGCACAACCACCTATTCAAACCCCAGAAACCACAAAACCCCTGGCTTCTCTCGAAACCAGGGGTTTTGTTTACATCGAATTTGGCGGTGAAGGAGAGATTCGAACTCTCGATACAATTTCTTGTATACACACTTTCCAGGCGTGCTCCTTAAGCCACTCGGACACTTCACCGTATCTCGTCAAAACTGATTCAGTCTGTCGAGGCGCGCTAATGTAGTCGAAAGCTTTTCCGATGGCAAAGGTTTTTTTCAGAATTTTCATGCGCTTAGGCGGTTATGCCGTTCCAGCCCTCTGCGGCGCCACGCACACCACGGCGATTCTGCCATTCTCGGGCACTCGCGGCGCTTGTCTATAGTAGCTGCTGCGACTTGCCGAAGGCCGCCTGCGGGTGGGCATGGGGGAAAAGTCTGACTGGGTAGTCAGTCATGGCGCTTTACCAGGGCGGGCGCGGTGGGTAACGTCTGCCGTCTGTCCTTCTATTACAAGCATTACAAGGAATCGCGTCATGAGTGAGTTGATTGCCTACCACCTCGAAGACGGTATCGCGACCCTGACCCTGAGCAACGGCAAGGTGAATGCCATTTCGCCGGCAGTGGTCAGTGCGTTTAATCAAGCGCTGGATCAGGCCGAGAAGGATCGGGCGGTGGTGATCATCACGGGCACGCCGGGGATTTTGTCCGGTGGCTATGATTTGAAGGTGATGACCGCCGGCCCTAAAGAAGCCGTGAGCCTGGTGACGTCGGGCTCCACCCTCGCCCGCCGCCTGTTGTCGCACCCGTTCCCGGTGATCGTGGCGTGCCCGGGCACGCGGTGGCCAAGGGGGCATTCCTGTTGTTGTCGGCGGATTACCGGATCGGTGTAGACGGACCGTTCAGCATTGGTCTGAATGAAGTGATGATCGGCATGACCATGCACCACGCCGGGATCGAGCTGGCGCGGGATCGTCTGCGCAAGTCGGCGTTCCACCGTTCGGTGATCAATGCCGAGATGTTTTAACCCGCAGGACGCGTTGAGCGCCGGGTTCCTGGACAAGGTGGTGGCGCCGGAAGCGTTGCAGGCAGCCGCACTGGAAGCGGCTCGCCAGTTGAAGAAGATCAATATGAACGCCCACAAGCACACCAAGCTGAAGGTGCGTAAGGCGCTGCTGGAAGCCCTGGATGACGCGATCATTCAGGATCAGGGGCACTTGGGTTAATCAAACCTACGCCTGCTGAATCGAAGCCCGACATTGAGTCGGGCTTTTTCTTACAAAGAATTCCGGATTGCCTACAACCGCTCTAAACAGTGTCTGTCACAGCATGTTGAAACATGCGCTTAAACATCGCCTATCTCCTGACTCTATAGGGCAATTGCCGAATACAGTGCACATCCGTACACTGCGCCACCTTTTGTCCCGATGGGCTGTGTCGATGCTTTTTTTGTTACGCATGTTGTTGATGGGCCTGCATTTTATGATTGCGGGCGTACTGGGCGTGCTGCTGGGGATCTGTCGGCCGTTCAATCCGGACAACAGCCGTTACTGCGCGCGCCTGTATGCGGTACCGGCGATGTGGCTATTGCGCCTGCGAGTGAAGGCCGATGTCGACTCGCTGCGTAACAAGCCCAGCAGTTGCGTGATCATCGCCAACCATCAATCCAACTACGACCTGTTTGTGTTCGGCACCGTGGTGCCGTACCGCACGGTGTGTATCGGCAAGAAGAGCCTGAAGTGGGTGCCGTTGTTCGGACAGTTGTTCTGGCTGGCGGGCAATGTGTTGATCGACCGGGGCAATGCGCACAAGGCGCGGCGTTCGATGCTGACCACCACCCACACCTTGCAGCATGCCGACACCTCGACCTGGGTGTTCCCGGAAGGCACGCGCAACTTCGGTGAAACCCTGCTGCCGTTCAAGAAAGGCGCGTTCCAGATGGCGATCGCCGCAGGCGTGCCGATTGTGCAGGTGTGTGTCAGCACCTATGTGAAGCAGATGAAGCTCAATAGCTGGAACAGTGGCGATATTCTGATTCGCTCGTTGCCGCCGATTCCTACGAAGGGGCTGACGATGGATGACATGCCGCTGTTAATGCAGACCTGTCGCGAGCAATGCGCGACTGCATCGAGGCGATGGACCGCGAGCTGCAAACCACGCCTGCAATCACGGCTGAACCCCGCCGAATTTGCTGACTCTGATTGGGCAGGGCAGCTAAGCTGCCTGACAGTTGTCATCTGCCATTCAAGAAGAAGCGATCAGCACTATGGGTAGAGTTGTTGCGGCCGCCGTCTATAGCGCCGGTAAGAAAAGTCACCGATATCACCCTCGACGAAGGCGCCGCGTGGGCCGCCAAGCCTGACCACTTTGTGTGGATTCGGCCTGGAGGAGCCCAGCGCGCTGGAACTGGCCAATCTGCAGCGCCAGTTCAACCTGCACGAACTGGCCATCGAAGATGCCCTGGAAAAACACAGCCGGCCCAAGCTTGAAACCTTCGGCGACGCGCTGTTTATCGTGACCTATTCGCCGGTGCGCGATAACGGCAAGCTGGAGTTTATCGAAACCCATATCTTTGCCGGCAACGGCTACATCATCACCGCCCGCAACGGCCACTCGGCATCCTACGGCTATGTGCGCCAGCGCTGTGAGGCGCGACCGCTGTTGCTGGAGCATGGGGAAGATTTCGTACTCTATGCGCTGCTGGATTTTGTTACCGAGAACTACCAGCCGGTGAGCGAGGCGATTCATGCCGAGGTCGATGAACTGGAGCGCAACGTGTTGTGCAACTCCCTGAGTGAAGCGGATATCCAGAAGCTCCACGGCCTGCGCCGCGATGTGCTGCGACTGAAGCGCTATGTAGCACCGATGGTGGAGATCAGTCAGGAATTGCAGAAACTGAGCTTCCCGTTTATCGACAAGAACATGCGTCCGTACTTTCGCGATGTGCAGATTCACGTCACCCGGCAGATGGAAGACCTGACCACCTTGCGGGATATCGCCAGCCAGACCATCGAGATTGGGGTGTTGCTGGAAGCCTCGCGCCAAAGCGTGGTGCAACGCAAGTTTGCCGCGTGGGCAGCGATTCTGGCGTTCCCGACGGCGGTGGCCGGGATTTACGGGATGAACTTCCAGAACATGCCGGAGCTGCAATGGCACTATGGGTATTTCGCGGTGCTGGGGTTTATTGCGGTGGGGTGTACAAGTTTGTGGGCCAGCTTCAAGCGTTCAGGCTGGCTGTAGGAAAACTGCTGTTGTGGCGAGGGAGCTTGCTCCCGCTGGGGTGCGAAGCGCCCCCAAGGCTTGCGACTGCTGCGCAGCCGAACGGGAGCAAGCTCCCTCGCCACAAAAAGCTCGTCAATCAACCCGAATAGTTAGGCCACGTCCGCTTTTGGTTTGTGCGCCACAAACCGCATCATCCATTCCGCCACGGTAACGCCGTGATGGTCTCGCTCCAGGCTGGCCACACCGTTGGTGTAGACCTTCTCCCCCAGCGTTGTCTGAAGAATCTCCAGCAACTCGCGGGAATAGTCGTGGATAAATTCCGGGTGGCCCTGGAAGCACAGCACCTGGTCTTCAATGTGGTACGCCGCAAACGGGCAAAACTCGCTGGAGGCGATCACTGTGGCGTTTTCCGGCAAGGTGGTGACCTGGTCCTGGTGGCTGATCAACAGCGTCAATTCTTCCACCACCGGGCTCATCCACGGTGCCTTGGCGTTCAGTTTGTAGTCATGGATGCCCATGCCCCAGCCCTTGGTCGCCCGCTCGGTCTTGCCACCCAACAGCAGCGCCAGCAACTGGTGGCCGAAGCAGATGCCGATCAGCTTGTCGCCGCGGGCATGGCGGTCCAGCAGGTAGGTCTTGAGGGTCTGGATCCACGGATCGGTGCCAAAGGAGTCGGCCTTGCTGCCCGTCACCAGGTACGCGTCGAACACTTCTTCATCCGCCGGGTATTCACCCTGCACCACGTTATAGATGACGAACTCGGCGGCAATCGGCTGTTTGGAGAACAGGCGCTTGAACATCTGCCCGTACCCTTGGTACTGATCGATCAGCCCAGGACGCAGGATATCGGTTTCCAGGATGCACACGCGTAACGACATAAAAAATACCTGACACGGCGATGGGAATAATGAACACCCCCAGAGCCTGCCTTGAAATACCCTTTCAAGGCAAGCCCCGCACATGGCCAAAAGCGTCAGAAGGTCGCGTTCTGTGCAGCTTTCTCCAACAGCAGCGCCGGCGGCGTGAAGCGCTCACCATATTGCTCGGCCAGGTAGCGGGCGCGGGCGACGAAATCGTTCAGGCCGTACTGGTTGATGAATTGCAGCGCTCCGCCGCTCCAGGCGGCAAAGCCGATACCGAAGATCGAGCCGACGTTGGCATCAGCCGTCGACATCAACACGCCCTCCTCCACACAGCGCACGGTTTCGATGGCCTGGATGAACAGCAAACGGTCGCGCACGTCTTGCGGCGAGATCTGTTGGCCAGGCTTTTCGAAGCGGTTTTTCAGCTCCGGCCACAGGTGTTTCTGCCCGCCCGCCGGGTACTCGTAGAAACCGCCACCCGCCGCCTTGCCCGGGCGCTTGTATTCATTGAGCAACAGGTCGATCACGGCAAACGCCGGGTGCTGCGGCAACGGCTTGCCCTCGGCCTGTAGGTCCTTGGCCGTTTGCTGGCGGATATGGCTCATCAGGCTGAGGGAAACTTCGTCAGAGACCGCCAGCGGTCCCACAGGCATGCCGGCCTTGCGTGCCTCGGTCTCGATCATCGGCGCCGCCACGCCTTCGCCGAGCATGGCGATGCCTTCGTTGGTGAAGGTGCCGAACACCCGCGAGGTGAAGAAGCCGCGGCTGTCGTTGACCACGATCGGGGTTTTCTTGATTTGCAGTACGAAGTCGAATCCCCGCGCCAGGGTTTCGTCGCTGGTGCGGGCGCCCTTGATGATTTCCACCAGGGGCATTTTGTCCACCGGGCTGAAGAAGTGCAGGCCGATAAACTTGCCCTGGTCTGGAACGGCGGTGGCTAACCCGCTGATGGGCAAGGTGGAGGTGTTGGAGGCGATCACCGCTTCGGCACCCACCACGTTTTGCGCGGCCGCCGAGACCTTGGCCTTGAGTTCCCGATCCTCGAAGACGGCTTCGATGATCAGGTCGCAGCCGGCAAGATCAGCATCGGATTCGGTAGGAACAATCCGCGCGAGGATGGTTTCCCGCTGTTCGGCGGTCAATTGCCCACGCCCGACCTTCTTGTCCAGCAACGTGGCCGAGTGGGCCTTGCCCTTCTCTGCCGCCGCCTGGCTGACGTCCTTGAGCACCACCTCAATGCCCGCCGAGGCGCTGACGTAGGCAATGCCCCGCGCCCATCATCCCGGCGCCGAGCACGCCGACCTTGCGTGTCACATACGGCGCAAAGCCCTTGGGCCGCGAACTGCCGGCATTGATTTCATTGAGCTGGAACCAGAAGGTGCCAATCATGTTTTTCGCCACTTGCCCGGTGACCAGCTCGGTGAAGTAGCGGGTCTCGATCAAGTGCGCGGTGTCGAAATCCACCTGGGCACCTTCCACGGCGGCGCAGAGGATTTTTTCCGGGGCCGGGAAGCAGCCGTTGGTTTTGGCGCGCAGGATCGATGGCGCAATGGCGAGCATTTGCGCGACTTTCGGGTTGGACGGCGTACCACCCGGGATCTGGTAGCCCTTGATGTCCCAACGCTGTTTCGCCTCGGGGTTGGCCAGAATCCACGCCCGGGACTTGGCCAGCAGCTCGTCACGGTCTGCCGCCAGCTCATCAATCAACCCGGCTTGCAGCGCCTGCTGCGGCGTAATCTTTTTGCCTTCCAGCAAGTAGGGCAAGGCTTTTTCCAGGCCCAGCATCCGCACCATGCGCACCACACCGCCGCCACCCGGCAAAAGCCCGAGGGTGACTTCCGGCAGGCCAATCTGTACCGACTTGTGGTCCAGCGCCACACGGTGCTGGCACGCCAGGCAGATCTCCCAGCCACCGCCCAGCGCTGCGCCGTTGATCGCGGCCACTACCGGTTTGCCGAGGGTTTCCAGGGTGCGCAGTTGCGCCTTCAGCACCAGCACGCTGTCGTAAAAATCCTTGGCGTGGGGCTTGTCGACCTTGATCAGTTCATTAAGGTCGCCGCCGGCAAAGAAGGTCTTCTTCGCCGAGGTGATGATCACGCCCGCAATCGAATCCTTCTCGGCGTCCAGGCGGGCGACGGTGGCCGCCATGGCCTCGCGGTACACCCCGTTCATGGTGTTGGCGCTCTGGCCGGGCATGTCGATGGTCAGCACCACAATCTGGTCCTGGCCCTTTTCGTAACGAATGGCATCGGTCATGACTGATTCCTTAGGCTCAGAGGCGTTCGATGATAGTGGCGATACCCATGCCGCCGCCGACACACAGGGTGGCCAGGCCATAACGCTGCTGGCGTACCTCCAGCTCATCAAGCAAGGTGCCGAGAATCGCGCAGCCCGTGGCGCCCAGCGGGTGGCCCATGGCGATGGAGCCACCGTTGACGTTGACCCGGGCGGCGTCGATGCCCATGTCCTTGATGAACTTGAGCACCACCGACGCAAACGCTTCGTTGACCTCGAACAGGTCGATGTCTTCAACCCGCAAACCCGCCTTGGCCAGTGCCTTGCGGGTTGCCGGTGCCGGGCCGGTCAACATGATGGTGGGGTCGGTACTGGTGACAGCGGTGGCGACGATCCGCGCCCGGGGTTGCAGGCCGAGTTCGCGACCTTTGGCTTCAGAACCGATCAGCATCAGCGCCGCGCCATCGACGATCCCGGAACTGTTGCCCGGTGTGTGCACGTGGTTGATGCGCTCGACGTGGCTATAGACTCGCAACGCCGTGGCGTCGAAGCCCATCTGGCCCATCATTTCGAAGCTGGGCTTGAGTTTGCCCAGGCCTTCGAGGGTGGAGTCGGCACGGATGAATTCGTCCTGATCCAGCAGCACAATGCCATTTTGGTCCTGCACGGCGATCAGCGACTTGTTGAAGGAACCGTCTGATCTGGCCCGCGCCGCTTTCTGCTGTGAGTGCAGGGCAAAGGCGTCGACGTCCTGGCGGGTGAAGCCTTCCAGGGTGGCGATCAGGTCGGCACCGATGCCTTGCGGGGTGAAGTGGCTGTGCATATTGGTTTGCGGGTCGAGCACCCAGGCGCCGCCGTCACTGCCCATGGGCACTCGGGACATGGACTCGACGCCGCCCACCACCACGAGGTCTTCAAAGCCGGAGCGCACTTTCATCGCGCCGAGGTTCACGGCTTCCAGGCCCGAGGCGCAAAACCGGTTGATCTGCACACCGGCGACGCTGATATCCCAGTCCGCCACCAACGCGGCGGTCTTGGCGATGTCGGCACCCTGGTCGCCAATCGGTGTGACACAGCCCAGGACGATGTCATCCACTTGCCGGGTGTCGAGGTCGGTGCGCTGTTGCAGTGCCGTCAGCAAACCGGCCACCAGGTTCACCGGCTTGACGCTGTGCAGGGCGCCATCCGCCTTGCCTTTGCCCCGGGCGTGCGTATCGCATCAAAGATCAAAGCTTGGGTCATGACGTCCTCGAATCACTATGCAACGAATCGTGCCCTTACCTTAGGCGCCGGGGCGCCGGATTCAATGACCGAACCGCTCATTGACCTTGACGCTCACGCTCAGACGAACGGTAGGAGGCTACGGGAATCGGCTGATTAATCGTTTTAGCTGTCTAGCCGTAGGGCTGGCGTCTGGCTGGCAATTGGCCTCATGCCTTTTTAATAATTTTTCTTCAGGTGATGAGACGAAATGGATCTAAGCCATGTAGAACGAGGGCTCTAAGGTTGAATCTGTAAGAGAAGTTAAAGGTTGCTGCCGGGTTTTGCTGGAGCACCTGTAGGAACTGTAAGAAAAGAGTCATGTAGCACCGTCATAGTTGAATCGACCGGCACGCATTTGACGCTCAGGAATAACAACAAAAGGCAGTCAGCCATGTTCAAGCATTCGAAAGTACGTCAGGCGGGACTTATTCTGTTCGCCACCACCCTGATTCTGATCTTGCCCAACCTCACCAAGGTCATTGGGTGACCTCTCACACCCCACATTCTGCGCAGACACAGCGCCAGGATCGCAGCCTTTGGCAGCGCCTTTCGGATATTGCGTATAGCGATCCCGTCAGGGGCTGCCGTTTTGCGCGCCGAGATTTTTTGATTTTGCGGTATCGTGAGTTCCACCGCCTTTTCCGATATGTGGCCCTTCCTTGAAACAGATCATCGTCCTCCTGATCCTGCTGCTGGCCTTGCCGGCGCACGCCGCGAAATTGACCGTCGAGCTGGATCACGCCAGCAAAACCTGGGAAACCACCGAACTGCTCAAGCGTCCGGATGTGCAGACGGTGCAGATCGTTGATGACGTTTCCTACAAGCGCAATATGACCTATCGTGCAGTGCCGTTGGCAGCGCTGTTGCCAGGCATCACGCCGGATAACCATCTGCAGGCAGTGGCCCTCGACGGCTTTGCCGCGGAACTGACGGCGGCACCGCTGCTATCAAAAAGCGGCGCGCGGGCCTGGCTGGCGGTTGGAAGATCCGGCGCATCCGTGGCCGCCACTGGCAGACGGCAAGCCCAGTGCCGGGCCGTTTTATCTGGTGTGGACCGATCCACAAGCCGGGCATATCAGCCCTGAGCAATGGCCGTTTCAGATTTCCGGATCAAGCAGTTGAAGACGGTGGCGGAGCGCTTCCCGGCGTTGTTGCCGGATCCGAAACTGGCGGCGAATGACCCGGTGAATCAGGGGTTCGCACTGTTCCAGAAGAACTGCCTGGCATGTCATCGCCTGAACGGGGCCGGCGATGCGCAGGTGGGGCCGGACCTGAATATTCCTTACAACCCCACTGAATATTTTGCCGGGGATTTCCTCAAGCGCTACATCCGCGATCCGCAAAGCATGCGGCACTGGCCACAGGCGAAGATGCCGGCGTTTGCCACCAGCGTGTTGCCGGATGCGGACCTGGATCTGCTGGTGGGGTATTTGAAGCATATGGCGGGCAGAAAGCAGCCTTAAGGCTCGGGTAAACCTGTGGCGAGGGAGCTTGCTCCCGCTGGGCTGCGCAGCAGCCCCAATCAGACAATCGCATTTCTCCAGACAGAACTCGGGGGCATGCCTTGGGGCCGCTTCGCGGCCCAGCGGGAGCAAGCTCCCTCGCCACAAAAAGCTTTCCTGCACGGAGAGCTTTCCTGCTACACAAAGCTTCCTCTCTCTCCCGGAATCCTACTGCTGCTGCACCGAAATCGAAAAGCATGCGGCACTTGCCACAGGCGAAAATGCCGGCGTTTGCCACCAGTGTATTGCCGGATGCGGACCTGGATCTGCTGGTGGGGTATTTGAAGCATATGGCGGGCAGAAAGCAGCCTTAAGGCTCGGGTAAACCTGTGGCGAGGGAGCTTGCTCCCGCTGGGCTGCGCAGCAGCCCCAATCAGACAATCGCATTTCTCCAGACAGAACTCGGGGGCATGCCTTGGGGCCGCTTCGCGGCCCCAGCGGGAGCAAGCTCCCTCGCCACAAAAAGTTTTCCTGGCACGGAGAGCTTTCCTGCTACACAGAGCTCCCCCTCTCCCTGGATCCTACTGCTGCTGCACCGAAATCACCGGTGTCGGCGCTACAAAATACCTTCGCATGCATCTGCTCATGCCCTCCCCCACGACGCATGCCTCGTACCGGGCAGGCGTCCAGGTAATCCAGGCCCACCGCCAGCTTCAAATGCCGCTCCGCCGCGCCAGTTGATTGGTCACGTCAAAACTGTACCAGGCGTCATCCAGCCACGCTTCAGCCCAGGCATGGCTGGCCAGGTGCTCGCAGTCTTCGCTGTACAAATACCCCGACACATAACGCGCCGGAATTCCCAGGCTGCGGGCACAGGCGAGGAAGGCGTGGGTGTGGTCCTGGCACACCCCGGCACGCCCGGCAAACGCCTTGGCCGCACAGGTGTCGACTTCGGTAGAACCCGGCGAATAGGTCATGTACTGGTTCAGCGCGTGCATCAGGTCGATCAATGCGCTGCGGTCGCGGCGTTGATGGCAATGCTTTTCGGCAAAGCTGCGCAGGGCCTCGTCCGGCTCGGTCAACCGGGTGCAGCGCAGGAACGGGAAGGCCGACTGGCTTTCATGTTCGGCTCGCGCAATTCGTCGATATCCACTTGGCCACGGGCGCCAATGATGATGGCTTCATGGGGCTCGTCCAGGGTCAACACGTGCAGGATGTTGCCGAACGGGTCCAGTTGCGCCCGTACCGGCCGGGGCAAGTCCAACTGCCAACTGAGGACATGCTGGCGCTCGCTGTCGTGGGGCGTGAGCCGCAGGTACTGGATGCTGGCACGCACCTGGTCTTCGTAGTGGTAGGTGGTTTCGTGGCTGATGGAAAGTCTCATGCCGCCTCCAGGTAGGAACTGTAAATAGCATCGCCCAGCTCGCGCACGAGCGGGATGAAGTCGGTCAGCCAAGCGTGCAGGCCTTCCTCGAGAATTTCGTCGATGGCGTATAGCGCAGGCGTGCGTCCATTTCCGCTGCCAGGCGTTGGGCCGGGCGACCGTTGATGCCGGGCAGGCTGCCAAGGATCTGGTCGATCTCTTCACTGCAGGCCCGCAGCGATCGCGGCACGTCGGCGCGCAGCAGCAACAGTTCGGCGACTTGCCGGGCGCCCGGGGCATCACGGTAGATTTCGGTGTAGGCCTCGAACGACGACAACGCCCGCAACAACGCACTCCATTGATAGTAGGCGTGGGCGGTACATCATCGGTGACCGCTTCGGCCTGGTCGCCGGCCATTTCATAGCGGGCGTCGAGCAAGCGCAGGGTGTTGTCGGCGCGCTCGATAAAGGTGCCCAGGCGAAATAAAACGAAAGGCGTCGTTACGCATGATGGTGCCGTAGGTGGCACCGCGGAACAGGTGGGAACGTTCCTTGACCCACTCGCAGAACCGGCTCATGCCGTAGCGGCTCAGGCCTTGCTGGGCGATGTCGCGAATCTCCAGCCAGGTGGGCGTTGATGTTTTCCCACATGTCAGCGGTGATTCGCCCACGCACGGCATGGGCACTGGCGCGTGCAGCGCCGAGGCAGCTGTAGATGCTGGCCGGGTTCGCCGCATCCAGGGCGAAGAAGTGCAGCAGGCGTTCGGCGTGCAGTTCACCGTGGCGCTCGCGGTAATCGTCGAGGGTGCCGGTGATCAGCAGCGGCATCGCCAGTTCATGCAGGCCATCGCCGCGCCCGTCCTGGGGCATCAGCGACAGCGAATAACTGACATCGAGCATCCGCGCGAGGTTTTCCGCGCGCTCCAGGTTAGCGCGACATCCAATACAAATCCGAGGCAGTTCTACTCAACATATTTCAATCCTCGACCACCCAGGTGTCTTTAGTGCCGCCGCCCTGGACGAGTTGACCACCAGCGAGCCTTCCCGCAGCGCCACACGAGTCAGGCCGCCGGGCACCACACGGGTTTCCTTGCCTTGCAGCACAAACGGGCGCAGGTCGATGTGGCGTGGCGCGGATGCCGTTTTCGACGAAGGTCGGGCACGTCGACAGGCACAGCGTTGGCTGCGCGATGTAGGCGTGGGGCTTGGCCTTGATGCGTGCACGGAAGGCTTCGATTTCCGCTGCCGAGGCGGCCGGGCCGACCAACATGCCATAGCCACCGGAGCCCTGGGTTTCCTTCACCACCAGTTGCGGAAGGTTGGCCAGTACGTGGGACAGTTCACTGGATTACGGCACTGGAACGTCGGAACATTCTTCAGGATCGGTTCTTCATCCAGGTAAAAACGGATCATCTCGGTGACGAAGGGTACACCGACTTGTCATCCGCCACCCCGGTGCCGATGGCATTGGCCAACACCACGTTGCCCGAGCGGTACGCCGCCAGCAGGCCCGGCACGCCGAGCATGGAGTCCGGGTTGAAGGCCAGCGGGTCGAGGAACGCGTCGTCGAGGCGACGGTAGATCACATCCACCGCCTGGGGCCGTCGGTGGTGCGCATGAACACGCGGTCATCGCGTACAAACAGAATCGGCGCCTTCCACCAGTTCCACGCCCATTTCCCGGGCCAGGAATGCATGCTCGAAGAACGCACTGTTGAAACGCCCAGGCGTCAGCACCACCACACTGGGATTATCCAGCGGGCTGGAGCTTTTCAGGGTGTCGAGCAACAGGTTGGGATAGTGGTCGATGGCGCAATGCGCTGGGCCGCGAACAGTTCGGGGAACAGGCGCATCATCATCTTGCGGTCTTCGAGCATGTAGCTCACGCCGCTGGGGGTGCGCAGATTGTCTTCGAGGACGTAGTAAGTGCCGTCGCCATCGCGTACGAGGTCGACACCTGAGATGTGGGAATAGATATCCCGGTGCAGGTCCAGGCCCTGCATCGCCAACTGGTATTGCTCGTTGGCCAGCACTTGCTCGGCGGGGATGATCCCAGCCTTGATAATGCGTTGTTCGTGGTAGAGGTCGGCGAGAAACATGTTCAGCGCCTTGACCCGCTGGATGCAGCCGCGCTCGACGATCCGCCATTCACTGGCCGGGATGCTGCGGGGGATCGTGTCGAAGGGGATCAGGCGCTCGGTACCTTGCTCATCGCCATACAAGGTGAAGGTGATACCGGCCCGGTGAAACAGCAAATCGGCTTCGCGCCGGCGCTGGGCCAGCAGTTCGGCCGGCGTGTCGGCCAACCAGCGGGCAAATTCGCGGTAATGGGGCGCACCTGCCCTGCCCCGTCGTACATCTCATCATAATAAGTGCGGATCATGCCGTACTCCTTGTCACCCGGACGCCAGAACCATCGCAAGGCCCGTGCCAGCGGCATAAACACTTAAGTATCAATCAGTTGGATATAGACGCAGGTCTCATCGCACCGTCCCGGTGCAGCAAATGCCCGCTGTCATGGGCGGCGCCTCATTGCAATGCAGGCCATGACTATCACCAGCATAGTCAGAGTTGATTTCACTGCCCGGCAAAACCCCGCGGGATAATCACCTCCATCAGCTGAAACAGGACGCGTCCTACAGCTCCATCCATTGCGCATTACCGCTTGTACCAAATCGCTCTCCTCCTTTGCGATCTTCCCTTTGGCCACCCTGCTCGGGTGGCTTTTTTTTGCGCAGGATTTTCCCGCGCCAGAAACAAAAACGGCCGACCCAAAGGTCAGCCGATACGCTGTGTTGTGCTCATGTCGCTACATGGGTAACCCACGCACCTCCTGTTTCACGCCCCATCCCTCGATGATTCCGCCCAAGGGCTCGACCACCGCCTCAAAGTCCTGCTCGAAGTCTCCTATGCCGTCGTAGGTGGCGAACATGATTTTGCTCAATTCCAGGTACCAGGCGCCGTCATCCCGCGCGCTGACCTGGGCATTCAGGGATTCCCCACGAAACCGACCCGCAGCCCGCCGCGCACGTTCCTCATCCGGGAAAATGGCGTAGAACTCGATGGGGTGGAAAACGCGAGAAGTCAAAGCCGCCTCTTTCATGCGGCGCAACACGTTGGTGCTGATGTCTTCTTGATAGGCTGTGCTCATGAAACGTCCTCCTCAAACCGATGGATAGACTTTCCGTGCTTCCCAAGGCCCGCGCTGCAAGGACGCGGGTGTTACGGCAGTGACGTCGCCGCTGGGAGACAAGCATGTAGCTGACAAGACCAGACCTTAGCGATTCATTCGCTGATCTCCATTGCAGAGTAGCGCGAAGCTATCACCTCCACCAGAGTCTGTTTAAAGGCGTACAGGGAATGTTCAGGCGGCGGGGGTCGACCTTGAGGTCTTTGATGCTGTTTTGATCTTTCAGAATCTTGACCGTGGGTTCGGCAATACGCCCCTCCAGATCGTTGAGATCCAGTTCCTCCAGCACCGGTGATACGCGGGCGCGAACCAGGCGCGCGGCTTCTTCAAGCGTGGGTTTCTGCTCGCACTCGAATTGCTCGACTACCGACTCACCATGATCATTGGTGAAGGAAACGTTCCACTTTGGCATCAGAGCCTCCTCGATAAAACCCATGGGTGGGCTTACATCTATCTGGACCTTGAGGGCCTGGAAATCGTTCCACTCAAGGCAGGAGGCAACCTGATCAACTGCAGTTATTTTTCAGCGTGTTCTTTTCAGGGCTTTCAAGGTGTTGAACGGTGCGTCCACCACGAACTTGTTGGCCAACCAAGACGGCACGCTGCCACCTGGCTCGGTGTGCACCTGGTAGGTCACTTCGGTCAGGTTGTCGCCTTTAGGCACCAGTTTCCAGTAACCATCGACCTGGGCTACGCGCACATAGCCTTTGACTTCTGGCTGGTAGGTCGGCACTTCCAACAGCTTGCGGGTGACGGTGCATCGGCAGCCTTGGTGGTGGTGATTTCCAGGATCGAGTCACGATCGGTCACCGGGAACGGTGCCTTGAACTGGTGTAGGTCCAGCTCTTGTCGCCTTCCTGCTTGAGCAGTTTCTGCGATTTGCATTCGTGGATCCAGGAACAGGCCCCCGCCACGTCTTCCTGCAGCGCCTGGATCTTGGCCAGCGGCGCCTTGATGGTCGTCACACCGCGATAAGCCTTGTACTTGGAACCGGCAATTTCACTCAAGGACACTTTTGATGCCGTCTTCATCCTTGGCCGTCTGCCAGTCTTCAGCATGCGCTGCGGCAGCGAACAATGCGGTAAAACCGCACAACACAGCAATTCGTTTCAGTGAAACCCATGGTCTTATTCCTTATTGTTGAAGTTTCAGTACTTTGAACAGCCCACTAAGCCGCCGTCATCTGTTCCCACCAGCCGATCAACCTGATCGCTTCTGCCTGGCTACTGCCGCAGACCTCGATATCCGCCTGGAACGAACTACACACTGCCGGCCGCTCAGGCTGGCCAAACAACTGGCACAGTTGTTCGACCGAAAGATGCAGGCAGCGTTCGCCCGCCGGTTTGCCGGCAGGCATTCCCGGCAGCGGAGAACTGATGGATGGGGCAATGCAGCAAGCGCCACAGCCTTCACGGCATTTCATGAACGAACAGATCCTCGACAACTCAAGTGTTGATGGCCACGTAAGACTACGCCCTTAAACAGACGTTTTAAATTGGCTTAACAGGGGTTTTTCAACCGAAAACAAAAGTGACTGACCAGTCTGCGACAGAAGGTCAGGGGTGCGCGTCACGTTTACTCGTCGGGTTTTATTGCTTGAACTGGAAATCCAGCGCTGCGCCTTCTACTTCGCGGCGTTCTTCGTTGCGCAGTTGCAGCTGCATTTCATTGCTGAGCAGGCGCCCGTTGATCTGAATGCACTGTTGTCAGTGGGCTTTTCGGCAAACATCGGCGGCAGCAGCGGCACGTTCTTCGGCTGCGGCATGGTGCCGAGGGGTTGCAGGTGGCGGACCATGTTCGACGGCAGGCTCAAATCCAGCTCTGCAGGCGGCAGCGGCGTCTTGGCGACTTCGTGGGCCGACTTTGACTTGCTGGCGATAGGCGCACGTTTTTTAACCGGCGTTGCTTTCTTTGCGGGGGCTTTCTTCGCGACCGGTGCCTTCTTGGCCGCAGCGGCTTTTTTCGCCGGCACCGTTTGCTGGGAGCTGGCAGCAGGCACCGCTTCACTGGCGGAAGCCGCCAGGACAGCGCCAGCGTTACACAGGCTTAACAACGCAGATCAGCAGGGCAGCAGGAAAGGTATAAGTCATATCGCCAGCAGCATTAACGGCAGAAGGCCATATGCTCGCTTGTTGAGGACGGTATGACAAGCATGGTAATTAGCCAGCTACCCGTCGTGTCCCCTTTCCATGCCTCAAAAACCCGCCGCAGTCTCCTGGCATAACTGGCTTGCCAGCATCCCGAGGGTCATCAAGGCGCGCTCCGCCTCGCGGTTCCACGGCGTGCCGCAGTTCAGGCGAATACAGTGGTTGAACTGTTCCGTATTACTGAAGATCAGCCCCGGTGCAATGCTGATGCCCTGCTGCAAGGCGCGCACGTGCAGTTCCTGGGTATTGACCCGTCCAGGCAAACTGACCCACAGGATAAAACCGCCGGTCGGGCGGGTCATCTGGGTGCCTTCGGGAAAATACTGCTGCACGGCCAGCTGGAACGCGCTGAGGTTCTTGCGGTACTCCTGGCGGATATAGCGCAGGTGGCGGTCGTAACCGCCATTCTCCAGGTACGCCGCCGTGCCCATCTGGGTCACGCTGCAGGCCGAATGGGTGCTGAACATTTGCAGGCGCTGGATTTCCTGCTGGTACTTGCCGGCAATCATCCAGCCAATGCGAATGCCCGGTGACAGGGTCTTCGAGAAACTCGAGCAATAGATGACCCGGTCCAGACGGTCGTAGGCTTTCAGGGCCTTGGTGCGGCCCAGTTCGAACATCAGTTCGCCATAGATATCGTCCTCGACCACCTGGATATCGAAATCCGAGGCCAGGCGCAGCAACTGTTTCTGCCGCTCTTCGGGCATGGTGCCGCCCAGGGGATTACTCAGGCGCGTGGTCAGCACCAGGGCCTTGATCGACCATTGGTTGGCTGCCAGTTGCAGGCTTCCAGGCTCATGCCGGTGGCCGGGTCGCTGGGGATTTCGATGACCTTCAGGCCCAGCAGATCCGCCAGTTGCAGCAAGCCGTAATAGGTCGGTGATTCGGCGGCGATCAGGTCGCCGGGGCGGGTCAGCACCCGCAGCGACATCTGCAATGCATCGACACACCCATGGGTGATCACCACTTCGGAGGGGTCGACCACCACCCCGGCATCGCGCATACGGATCGCCACCTGGCGCCGCAGCGGCTCGAAACCCGGGCTGAACATGTAGCTGAACGCCCGCGGGCTCTGGAAACGCGTGACCTTGGCCAGTTGCTGATGCAGCGCGCGCACAGGCAGGTAGTCGACACTCGGCACGGCGGCGCCCAGCGGGAACACGCCTTCGCGACGGGATTCCACCAACACCTGTTGAATGATGCTGCTGCGGGTGACCAACCCTGGACGCTCGACCCGGGCGATGTCCGGCGTGGGCGCAGTGAGCGCCGGCGTCTGGTGCACGTAATACCCGGACTGCGGCCGCGCGCGAATCAAACCCTGGTCTTCCAGGTTCGCGTAGGCCTGCAACACGGTGGCGTGGCTGACGTTGAGCTGGGAGCTCATTTTGCGCACCGAAGGCACGCGCTCGCCCGGTTGATAGACACCGCGGCGGATATCCTCAGCCAGCTGCTGGGCGATACGTTGGTAGAGCAACAGATTGGTCATGACGCAGCACTCGATTTCACGGGTATTTTATTTTTGTGTGAAACATACCGGCACAGTTTAGAAGTGTACGGGGACAGTTGCCACAATAGTCGAGCGCGGGCGGCAGTGATAGAAAAAACTGTAAGGGTTGCGAACTGAATCGCGGGCATAAAAAACCCGATCATTGATCGGGCTTATGTGGGAGCTGTCGAGCTTCAGCGAGGCTGCGATGCAGGCGCTGCGGTCTCGCAGGTCCACCGAGGCGATCCTGTCGCAGCCTCGCTGGGGCTCGACAGCTCCTACAGGAATCACCCCTCCATCTTGAACAACAGGTTCAGCGAGCAGCGCCCAGCTGGCCTTTTTCGTCGGAGAACACAATTTCTACCCGACGGTTCTGCGCCCTGCCCCGCTCAGACGCGTTGGCCTCGACCGGATACTGATCGCCGTAGCCTTCGACCTGAATGCGTTTTTCGTCGATCCCCAGGTCGCTCAGTACATCCGCAACCGCTTGAGCGCGGTCCCCGGACAGTTTGATATTTTCCTGTTCGCCGCCGGTATTGTCGGTGTAACCCTCGATGCGCACCACGCGCTTGGGGTTCAGCTGCAGGAACTGCACCACTTTGAGCACGGTGCGGTTGGCCGAGTTTTGCAGCTCTGCATCACCCGTATCGAACAGCACGTCACCCAGGGTCATCACCAGCCCGCGATCAGGCTGGACGGTGGTCAGGCTGGATATCTGCGCCTCAATCCATTTGCCCTGTTGCTGAACGCTGGAGAGCTTGGCTTCACGCAGGGCCAGTTGCAGGCGCTGGCGTTCCAGCTCCAGCTTGACCCCACGCTCCTGATTGAGTGCCTGCTCGGTGTGTTCCCGGGCAATCGCGCCTGTAGCGCTGGCTCAGGTAGGCGTATGCGCCACATCGGCGCCGCTGCCCCAGAAGCTGGAGAAACGGTCGGCACGGGCCAGGGACTCACCGGCGCGAATCACGTCCTTGGGTGCGATACGCAGCACATTCGAATCTTCCTTGACCTTCTGGAAGTCAGTGCTGGCCTGTTGCAAGGCGAGGTTACTGTCGGGGTGGCGTCGCACAACCACCCAGCGCACTGCCCAGCAACACCACACAGCTCAACCCACGCATCAACGGGCTCATTGGGCGTCTCCCAACTGCAACTGCTTGCGCAGGCGGGTGATGCGGGTGTTGAGCACGTTCAGTTGCTCCTGGCTTTTGCGGGTCAGCACCCGCGCTTCCGCCAGGCGGGCGTCCAGCTCGGCTTCTTCAGCCTGCAATGCGGGCGTCCTTGTAGGATTCATCGGCCATGTCGGCACGGGCCTGGGTGAACTTGTCTTCCGCCAGCTTCAGCTCGGGCGAATCGCTGGCAACGGCGCCCACGGCGCTGGCTTGTTCCAGGGCTTGCTGGGTCAGGCGCATCTGTTCATTCGGCGCAGGATCGGCTGCACATCCCGCCAGAGCTACAACGGCGAGGGCCGCGAAAAGAGGTCGAATAGTCACTGAAAATCCCTACTTTGTTGGGGTGCCGACGGGTTGCTGCAACTGCGCTTTCCAGCGCTCAAGATTGCTCTGCAGCGCGGTTTCCGCCAGACCGGACGCGGGCAATTCTGTCATCTTTTTGGCGAGCTGTCCGCGCAACCACGGATCGTTGCAGGCGGAGTTGTGGGAAATGGCCAGGTACAGGCCCGGCTGGTCGATGGGGATTTCCCGCGCCACCAGGTCGTTGCTCATGCCCAGGGTCTGGGCCATGGCCATGCCGGAATAACGTCCGGCGAGTACGTAGTCCACTTCCCCAGCAGCAGCTTCTGGAACGCCGGGGTCAGGCTGGGCAAGCGTTGCAAGGTCAGTTGCTCGGCGGCGAAGGTTTCAAAGTCGCGGCTCAGGCGCGCCCTTTCCGACACCGCGCCCTTGTGGCCCTGCAGGTCGCTGGCCTGGCTGTAGGCCAGGGAGGAATCCTTGCGGGTCCAGACCAGATAATCGGTTTGCACCAATGCCGGGTGGATGTAGTCGAGGGAGTCCAGGGCGTCGAGGGTCAATGGCGCGTCGGCGAGGATGTCCATGCGCCCGCTGCGCACTTCTTCCAGCGCCAGGGAACGTTTGCCGCCGTACAGCAGGTCGATTTTCACCCCGAGGTCCTTGGCCACTTGCTGCAGCATGTCGGCGGTGGCGCCGATCAAGTGCGTGGGGTCCTGGGGATCACGCCACAGATAAGGCGGTGCGTCCGGGCTGCCGGTGATCACCAGACGATCACATTTGCCAGCCGCCAGCGACACCGTCGGCAGCAGTGACAGGGCCAGCAGTACAGTCCAGGGACGCAATTCCATGGCAGGGTTCTCCAGTTGAAAAATTACCGGGCAAAAAAAAGCCCGGTCAAAAGACCGGGCTCTTTATAAGTGAAGCGGCTGGATTAGACCAGCTTCTCCAACTCGGGTACGGCTTCGAACAAGTCCGCCACCAGGCCGTAATCAGCCACCTGGAAGATCGGTGCTTCTTCGTCCTTGTTGATCGCAACGATCACCTTGGAGTCTTTCATACCGGCCAAGTGCTGGATCGCGCCGGAGATACCGACGGCGATGTACAGCTGTGGCGCAACGATCTTGCCGGTCTGGCCGACCTGCATGTCGTTCGGTACAAAACCTGCGTCGACGGCAGCGCGGGAAGCGCCGACCGCAGCGCCCAGCTTGTCGGCCAGGGCGTACAGGTGCTTGAAGTTGTCGCCGTTCTGCATGCCGCGGCCGCCGGAAACGACGATCTTGGCAGCGGTCAGTTCCGGACGATCGGACTTGGCCAGCTCTTCGCCAACGAAGCTGGAAGTGCCAGCGTCGTGGGCAGCAGCCACAGCTTCAACCGCAGCCGAACCACCTTCAGCAGCCACCGGGTCGAAACCGGTGGCACGCACCGTGATGACTTTTACCGACGCAGTGGACTGCACGGTAGCGATGGCGTTACCGGCATAGATCGGACGCTTGAAGGTGTCGGCGCTTTCTACCGAAACGATCTCGGAGATCTGGTCAACGTCCAGTTGCGCAGCAACGCGCGGCAGGATGTTTTTGCCGTTGGAGGTGGCGGCAGCCAGGATGTGGCTGTAGCCAGCGCCCAGCTCTGCTACCAGCGGCGCAACGTTTTTCCGGCAACTGGTGAGCGTAGGCCGCGTTGTCGGCAACCAGTACTTTGCTCACGCCAGCGATTTTGGCAGCGGCTTCAGCCACGGCGCCAACGTTTTGGCCGGCGACCAGGACGTGGATATCACCACCGATTTTGGCGGCGGCGGCAACAGTGTTCAGGGTGGCCGGAGCCACGACCTTGTTGTCGTGTTCTGCGATTACCAAGATAGTCATGGTTAGATTACCTTCGCTTCGTTTTTCAGTTTCTCGACCAGTTCAGCCACCGACTTGACCTTGATGCCCGCGCTGCGTGCAGCCGGCGCTTCGACTTTGACGGTCTTGTTGGTGGAGGCGGTGGAAACGCCCAAAGCATCCGGAGTCAGCACTTCGAGAGGCTTCTTCTTGGCTTTCATGATGTTTGGCAGGGACGCGTAGCGCGGCTCGTTCAAACGCAGGTCGGTGGTGACGATGGCCGGCAGTTTCAGGGAAACTGTCTGCGCGCCGCCGTCGATTTCGCGGGTCACGGCAACCTTGTCGCCGCTCACTTCGACTTTCGAGGCGAAGGTGCCCTGGCCGTAACCGGTCAGTGCAGCCAGCATCTGGCCAGTCTGGTTGTTGTCGCTGTCGATGGCTTGTTTGCCGAGGATCACCAGCGATGGCTGTTCCTTGTCGACAACGGCTTTCAACAACTTGGCAACGGCCAGGGAAGTCAGCTCTTCAGCGGATTCGACGAGGATGGCGCGATCGGCACCCAGCGCCAGGGCGGTACGCAGCTGCTCTTGAGCAGTGGTCGGACCGATGGAAACGACGACGATTTCAGTCGCAACGCCTTTCTCTTTCAGGCGTACGGCTTCTTCCACGGCGATTTCGCAGAAAGGGTTCATCGACATCTTGACGTTAGCGAGGTCGACGCCGGAATTGTCCGCCTTGACGCGAACTTTCACGTTGTAATCGACAACGCGTTTGACAGCTACAAGAACCTTCATGGATTCCTCGTTACTCTCCGGTGAAAAGAAAGTCGCCTAGGCGAACCTGGCGGTTTGATGCTCATCGGCACACAAGGGCACCTCCAAAAACACGGCAATCGTCGGCGGGGGACCTTGCTCACGGGAGTGATGACCGTTCGTCCAGCGGTGACTGAGAGGTCATTCATTATCGTGGCGTGTAAACTGCGCGCCATCGTGGCTCGCGCGTCACCCTTATTTGCCTTCAGCCTGTCTTTCGAGGTGGCCTTGAAACCCACAGTCTGCCTACGGGATGCGCAAAACCGACCGTATATTGACCGGAACGCCTATTCCGGTCAATACGCCAAAATGGTCAGTTATAAGCCGCGTTGCTTTGATTTACCTAGCTTGCGGGCAATTCAAACAAACGTTTGTATTGACGCTGAGAGTGGTGTAGATATAATGCGCCACCTAGAGAGAAAGGTGGGTCGTCCCTGCCCTTTGCATGAGATTGATGCAGGCATTGTGGGACGGATTACCGAACCTCCACCCATTAGAAAAAAAAGCCGTTGAGCCTTGAGTAGGAGATAGCCTGTGGAACGCGAATACATGGAATTCGACGTGGTCATCGTCGGCGCTGGCCCGGCAGGCCTGTCTGCCGCCTGCCGATTGAAGCAGAAGGCCGCCGAAGCCGGTAAGGAAATCAGCGTCTGCGTGGTCGAAAAAGGCTCCGAAGTCGGCGCTCATATCCTGTCCGGTGCCGTGTTTGAAACCCCGTGCCCTGAACGAACTGTTCCCGGACTGGAAAGAACTCGGTGCACCGCTCAACACCCCTGTTGTGCGTGATGACATCTATGTACTGCGCTCCAGCGAAGCTTCCACCAAAGTGCCTGACTTCTTTGTGCCCAAGACCATGCACAACGAAGGCAACTACATTATTTCCCTGGGCAACCTGTGCCGCTGGCTCGCCCAGCAGGCCGAGAACCTGGGTGTGGAAGTCTACCCGGGCTTCGCCGCCCAGGAAGCGCTGTTCGACGAAAACGGCGTGGTGCGCGGGATCATCACCGGTGACCTGGGCGTCGACCGTGAAGGCAACCCGAAAGAAGGCGTCTACACCCGGGCATGGAACTGCGTGGCAAGTACACGCTGTTCGCCGAAGGTTGCCGTGGCCACATCGGCAAGCAACTGATCCAGCGCTTCAACCTGGACAGCGACGCCGACGCCCAGCATTACGGCATCGGCCTGAAGGAAATCTGGGAAATCGACCCGGCCAAACACCAGCCAGGCCTGGTGGTGCACACCGCCGGTTGGCCGCGGACATCATGAGCGCCGAGAACACCGGCGGTTCGTTCCTCTATCACCTGGAAAACAACCAGGTGGTCGTCGGCCTGATCGTCGACCTGTCCTACAGCAACACCTTCCTGTCGCCATTCGACGAGTTCCAGCGCCTCAAGCATCACCCCGTGCTGGCCCAGTACCTGGAAGGCGGCAAAACGCATCAGCTACGGCGCCCGTGCCATCTGCAAAGGCGGCCTGAACTCGCTGCCGAAAATGGTGTTCAAGGGCGGCGCGCTGATCGGCTGCGACCTGGGCACCCTGAACTTCGCCAAGATCAAGGGCAGCCACACCGCTATGAAGTCCGGCATGCTCGCCGCTGACGCCGTGGCTGACCGCCTGTTCGCCGAATCCGAAGGCGGTGACGAACTGACCGCTTACGTCGACAGCTTCAAGAACAGCTGGCTCTACGAAGAACTGTTCGCCAGCCGTAACTTCGGCCCGGCGATGCACAAGTTCGGCCCGATCATTGGTGCCGGCTTCAACTGGTTCGACCAGAACATCCTCGGCGGCAAAATGCCGTTTACCCTGCACGATACCAAGCCGGACTACGCCTGCCTCAAGCTGGCCAAGGACAGCAAGAAGATCGACTACCCGAAACCCGACGGCAAGCTGAGCTTCGACAAGCTGAGTTCGGTGTTCATCTCCGGTACCAACCACGAAGAAGAACAACCGTGCCACCTGAAGCTGAAAGACCCGAGCATCCCGATCGGCACCAACCTGCCGCTCTACGATGAACCGGCGCAGCGCTACTGCCCGGCCGGCGTGTATGAAGTGATCACCAAGGAAGACGGCGAGAAGCGCTTCCAGATCAACGCCCAGAACTGCGTGCACTGCAAGACCTGTGACATCAAGGACCCTTCGCAGAACATTACGTGGGTGACGCCGGAAGGTGCGGGTGGGCCGACTTACCCGAATATGTAAATCCGCTGCTTGAACAGAAGGCTCCCAAATGGGGGCCTTTTTTGTAGCCCGGAAAAAGACCCATCGACTCGGTCAAATGTGGGAGCGGGCTTGCTCGCGAAAGCGGTGTATCAGTCACAGATGTTTTGGCTGAACCACCGCTTTCGCGAGCAAGCCCGCTCCCACATTTTTGACCGAATTGTGCCCGGGAGAGTTACGCCGCCCGCTCATCCCCGGGGCTGCGCTCGAAGTAGCGCTTGTACTCCCGGCTGAACTGCGACGTGCTCTGATACCCCACACTGTGGGCCGCCTGCGCCACGCCCATGCCTTCCACCAGCAGCAACTGCTGCGCCTTGAGCAGCCGCAGACGCTTGAGGTACTGCACCGGCGACAACAGCGTGCAGCGCTTGAAGTGTTCGTGGAAGGTCGACGCGCTCATGTGCGCATAACCTGCCAATGTCTCGATATTCAGTGGCTCGGCGTAATGGGCATGCAGGTGATTCAACGAAGTCGCCACCCGCGAAAACTGCCCCTGCTGCTCCACCAACGCCCGCAACACATCCGCCTGTGGCCCGCGCAATGCGGTGAACAATAATTCCCGCACCCGCGCCGGACCCATGATCCGGCTCTCCAGCGGATCGTGCAGGCACTGCAACAGGCGTTCGACACAGCCGCGCATGGCGTCGTCCAGCACCACCGAACTCATCGACTCCAACGTTTGCGCCGCTGGCGGTGGCCCGCTCTGGATCCCCATCGCCATCACCAACTCACCCAGCACCACCCGATCAATGCCCACCGTCACCCCCAACAGCGGTGCATTCGGCATGGCAAAAGTCTCGCATTCGAACGGCACCGGCATCGCCTGGATCAGGTAATGCCCCGCGCCGTACTCCAGGGTACGCGGGCCCAGGTACGCGACCTTGCTGCCCTGGGCGACGATCATCAGGCTCGGTTCATAAATCTGCGGGCCCCGCGCCACATCGCAACTGGCACGCAATACCTGCACGCCCGGCAGGTTCGTGGGCGAGAACCCATCACGGGGTGTCAGGGGTTCGATCAAGGCAACCAACGCGGCATTGGCATCGACATGGCGGGTCAACAACATGGCAAAAACTTCGCGAAAAAGGGGATGAGACCATCATCGCAGGTCTGGCGCCACAACGATCCAATCCAGGTGCACTCCCGGACGAATAGGCATGAGACTCGGAGCAATCGCCATGGCCGCACCCAGGCACGGCGCGGAGAATGCGCCACCTCACCTGTTACTGCACCTGCGAGGTTTCTCCATGTACACCGCCATCGGTTATGCCGCTCAATCGGCCACCACTCCCCTCGCCCCCATGTCCTTCGAACGCCGTAGCCCGCGCGCCGATGACGTGGCGATCGAAATTCTCTACTGCGGCGTCTGCCACTCCGACATCCACCAGGCACGCAACGAATGGGGCATCGCCGTGTACCCGCTGATGCCGGGCCACGAGATCGTCGGTAAAGTCACCGCCGTCGGCGCCAGCGTCACCGCGCACAAAGTCGGCGACCTGGTGGGTGTTGGCTGCCATGGTCGACTCCTGCCGTCACTGCGACGCCTGCCACGCCGACCTCGAGCAATACTGCCTCGAAGGCCCGACCATGACCTACGCCACGCCAGACCGGGTCGATGGCAGCAACACCATGGGCGGCTACTCCGACAGCATCGTGGTCAGCGAGCACTTTCGTGGTGAAGATCCCGGCCAAGCTCGACCTGGCCAGCGCCGCGCCGAATCCTCTGTGCCGGCATCACCACTTACTCGCCGCTCAAGCACTACGGCGTGAAGGCTGGCGACAAGGTTGGCGTTCTGGGCATGGGCGGTTTGGGCCATATGGGCATCAAGTTCGCCAAGGCCATGGGCGCGGAAGTGACGCTGTTCACCCGCTCCGCGAGCAAGGCTGAAGAAGGCCGTCGCCAGGGCGCCGACCACGTGATCGTGTCCACCGACGAAGCCCAGATGAAAGCCGCTGCCGGGCATTTTCGACTTCCTGCTGGACACCATCCCGGTGCAGCACGACTTGAATCCCTACCTCGACGTACTGCGCTTTGACGGCGTGCACATCCTGGTAGGTTTGATCGAGCCGGTCGACCCGCCCGTCAACGCTGCCAAGCTGGTGCTGGGCCGCAAAGTGCTGGCCGGTTCGTTGATCGGTGGGATTGCCGAAACCCAGGAAGTCCTGGATTTCTGCGCCGAGCACGGCATCACCTGCGACATCGAGATGCTCGACATCCGCCAGATCAACGAAGCCTACACCCGCATGATTGCCGGTGATGTGAAGTACCGCTTCGTGATCGACATGGCGACCCTCAAGGCCTGACCAAGATCGTTCCCACGCTCTGCGTGGGAACGCATGCCGTGACGCTCTGCGTCACCGTTGCGCAGGGCTCAAGTGCTGGACGCGGAGCGTCCGAAGCGGCATTCCCACGCGGAGCGTGGGAACGATCACGGCCTGATCAGGCCTTCGCGCCCAACTCCGCTGACAGCCGTGCTGCGACCTGTCTGATCACGGGGATCAGCTCGGCCATTTTCTCCAGCGGCATGTAGGGCACGGTACTGGCGATGCTGATGCCGGCGACGATTCGCCGGCTGGCATCGCGCACCGGTGCCGCGACACAACGGATCGACGGTTCGTTGTCTTCCAGGTCGAACGCATAACCGCCCGCCACGTATTCCTGCATGCGCTGTTCAAACTGCGCCCAGGATTGCTCGGGGTGCTGCGGCCCACTGCAGATTCTTCCCGCCCGTCGGCAGGCTGACCTGATACAGGCGCTGCCACTCTTCCACGCTGTCATCCAGCAACAACGCCTTGCCGATCCCGGTGCGCGCCAGCGGCATGCGATGGCCGACGCGCGAGCGCATTTCCGGGCCGTTGCGGCAGGGTTCTTGTGCAGGTACAGCACGTCGTCGTATTCGCGAATAGCCAGGTGGATGGTATCGCCGGTCAACGCCGACAACTCGTCCAGATACGGCACTGCCAGGCTGACCAAAGGCAGTTCTTCACGGGCCTGGAAACCCAGCTCGATCAATTTGGGGCCCAGCAGATAACCGACTTGCGGCACTACGCGCAGGTAGCGTTCTTCCACCAGGCAACTGGCCAGGCGGTGAGTGGTGCTGCGGGTGGTGCCGATGCGCTTGGCGATTTCCTTCAGATCCCGCGCACCGGCCGCCACTGCCTGCACCACGCCCAGGCCACGAAGCAGGGTTTGAGTGCCGGTGGGCGCGGCTTCTTTGACGGGAGTTTGGGCGTTTTCCTGCATATCGGGCCTATTGGGAAGTACGAAAACGGCGAGCATTATGGCAAATGCGGACCAGCAAAACAGAGGAGATCAAAATGTGGGAGCGGGCTTGCTCGCGAAGGCGGTTTTTCCAGTTAATGCATACGCTGACTGACACACCGTTTTCGCGAGCAAGCCCGCTCCCACATTGGTCGTGTGGCGCCCTTTTTATCGCTGTTTCATGCGGTCGATAATCACCGCCAGCAACAGGATCGAGCCGCGAATCACGTATTGGTAGAAGGTGTCGATGTTCTTCAGGTTCATCGCGTTTTCGATGATCGCCAGAATCAGCACCCCGGCAATCACATGCCGGATCATCCCGATCCCGCCGCTCAGCGACACCCCGCCCAGCACGCACGCCGAGATCACCGTCAGCTCGAACCCCTGGCCAATCATCGGTTGCCCCGAGGTCATCCGCGACGCCAGGATCACCCCGGCCAACCGCGCCGATCACGCCGTGCACGGCAAAGATGATGATCTTGGTGCGATCGACATTCACCCCTGCCAACAGCGCCGCTTCCTGGTTGCCACGATGGCCATGGTGTTGCGCCCGTAGGTGGTGTAGTTCAGCAACCAGCCAAAAAACACAAAAGCACAGCACGGTGATGACGATTGGCACCGGCACGCCAAACAGCTGGCCGTTACCAAAGACGAAGAAGTTTTCGTCCATCACGCCGACCGCCTTGCCGTTGGAAAAGATATACGCCAGCCCACGCACGATCTGCATCGTCGCCAGCGTCGTGATCAACGCGTTGATCCGCAGCTTGGCGATCACGATGCCGTTGATCAGTCCCACCACCAGGCCCATGGCCAACGCCGCCGACACGCCGAAGAACACGCTGTCGGTGTCGCGAATCACGATCCCCGCCACCACGCCCGAACAGGCGATCACCGAACCCACCGACAAGTCGAAGTGCCCCGACGCCAGGCAAAACAGCATGGTGCAGGCCGCAATCCCCACAGTGGAAATCGCCAGACCCAGGCCACGCATGTTCAGCGGCGAGAGGAAGTTGTCGATGAAGATGGCGCTGAGCACAAAGATGCTCAAGGCCGCCAGCAGCATGACCCAATCATCGAGAAACTTGCGCTGGTTGAACCCCGGCCAGAAGCTTCTTGCAGTTTTTACCTGTGACATACCCACCTCGTATTCTTCAGTCCGCGTACGCGGAAGAGCCAGTTGCAGCAGCCGTGCTTCGTCCGCTTGATCGCGGGTCAATTCGCCGGTCAGGGCGCCTTCGCTCATCACCAGGATGCGGTCGGAGATGCCCATCACTTCCATCAGGTCGCTGGACACCACGATCACCGCGATGCCACTGGCCGCCAGGTTATGAATGATCTGGTAGATCTCCGATTTCGCACCGATATCAATGCCGCGGGTCGGCTCGTCCAGCAGCAACACTTTCATCGGCATCGACAACCAGCGGCCGAGAATCGCCTTCTGCTGATTGCCGCCCGACAGGAACAGAATCGGCTGGTCCGCCGACGGCGTGCGCACGTTCAGCGCGCTGATCTGCCGCTGGGCGTTGGTGCGTTCCCAGCCGCCCTGGATCAGCCAGCCGAAGCGCGCATGGTCACGCCGCGCACTGATATTGATGTTCTCCGCAACACTCGCGCGGGGCACGATGCCTTCCTTCTTGCGGTCCTCGGGGCAGAGCAACACCCCCGCCGCAATCGCATCCCGTGGTGTCTTGAACGTCTGCGCCTGGCCATGCAGCACCAGAGTCCCCTGGGTGCTGCGGGACAGTCCGGCGAGCAGGCGCAACAACTCTGTGCGCCCGGCCCCCACCAGGCCGAACAGCCCGAGAATCTCGCCCTTGTTCACCTGCAGGCTCACCGGTTCCTGCAACCCCGGCCCGAGCAAACCTTCGACTCGCAGCGCTTCACCGCAGTGCTCGCGCGGCCTGTAGTCGTAGATATCCTGGATATCGCGCCCGACCATGCAGTTGACCAGTTGGTCGACGTTCAACTGCGTCATGTCCTCGAACGTGCGCACGAAGCGCCCGTCCTTGAACACCGTCACCGCATCGCAGATACGGAACACTTCTTCCATGCGGTGCGACACGTAGAGGATCACCCGGCCTTCATCCCGCAGTCGGGCGATGATCACCATCAGCCGCTCGATCTCACGGGCCGAGAGGCTGCTGGTGGGTTCGTCGAACGCAATCACATGGGCGTTGCGCGACATGGCCTTGGCGATTTCCACCAGTTGCCGCTGGCCGAGGGACAGGCTGCCCAGGCGCATGTTCGGATCGATTTCATCCGCCAGGCCATTGAGCAGTTCCCGTGCCTTGCGCACCATCGCCCCGCGATTGACCACGCCAAAGCGCGACGGCATATGCCCCAGCAGCAGGTTCTCGGCGACGGTCATTTCCGGCACCAGTTGCAGCTCCTGGTGAATCACTGCGATGCCGCTGGCGATGCTGTCGGCCGCCGACTTGAAACTCACGCTGCGTTCGCCCAACTGCAAGCTGCCGCTGTTGGGCGGATAAAAACCGCCGAGGATTTTCAGCAAGGTCGACTTGCCCGCGCCGTTCTCGCCCATCAGCGCATGCACCGAATGGGGCCGCGCTTCGAAGCTGATCTGCGCCAGGGCCTTCACCCCGGGAAACTCCTTGCCGATGCCGTTGAAGCGCAGGCTCTCTGCAGCGGCGCTGTTCATTTCCACAGACCGATCTTGCTCAACTCTTCCTTGAAGTTGGCGCGGGTGATCAGGGTCACGTTATCCAGTGCGGTGAACTTGGCAGGCTCAGTGCCTTTGGTCACCCACTCGAACATCGAGGTCGCAGTTTTATAGCCGGACGCATCGGGGCTGAGCAGCATCGAGCCGTAGAAACCGGTGTCGGATTTCTTCAGTTCTTCGATGGCGTCGGTGCCGTTGATGCCCACGCCAATCACGTTTGTGGCCTTGAAGCCGGCGCTTTCGGTGGCGCGTACGCCGCCCAGTACGGTGCTGTCGTTCATGCCGCCAATCAGCAGGTTTTTCGCGCCGCTGGGCAGTTTCACCAGGGCCGAGTTGGTGGAGTCCATGGCGCCCGGCACGTCGAGGGTTTTCTGCGCGGTGAACAGGATATGGTCAACCGGCAGGCCGGCGGCCTTGAGGCCTTCTACCGAACCGTCGGTGCGCTTCTTGCCGGTTTTCCAGCTCGTCGAAGGTATTGATGACGGCGTAGGTGTCCTTCCAGTCCCAGTTGCGATGCTTGGCTTCGGTGGCCATGGCTTCGCCTTGTTTCTGGCCGATCTTGTAGGCGTCCAGGCCGACGTAAGGCACGTCTTCCATGGGCTTGCCCTTGGCGTCGACGAAGCGGTCGTCTACCGCCAGCACTTTGAGGTTATTCAGCTTGGCCTTGGCCATGATCGCAGGGCCCAGGGACACGTCCGGCGGGCAGATCACGAAACCCTTGGCGCCGTTGGCGGCCAGGGTATCGATGGCGGACAGGGTTTTCTCGCCGTCGGGCACGGCGATCTTGATCACGGTGAAACCATGGTCCTTGCCGGCTTTTTCAGCGAAGGCCCATTCGGTCTGGAACCAGGGCTCTTCCGCCTGCTTGACCAGGAAGCCGATCTTTACTTCTTCGGCAGAGGCCAGGCCGCTGAGCGCCATCGTGAGGGCAAGGGTGCCTAGTGTTTTCTTGAGCATGAACCACCTCTTCTTGTTATTTGGAAAAGTTTTAATCGTGGTACATCACCGACCGCCCACCATCGATCATCAGGCAGGTGGCATTGATAAAGGGCGCCTCATCGGTCGCAAGAAACAGTGCCGTCATCGCCACTTCAATCGGCTGGCCGATGCGCTTGGGCGGGTGCAGGTCGAAGGCACGCTGGCGCTCGGCGTGCGGGTCGGCAAAGCCGTTCCAGTAATCGACGTTGAGTTGGGTTTCGATATAGCCCGGCGCGATGGCATTTACGCGGATGCCCTTGGGCGCGTATTCGATGCCAGCGCGCGGGTCAGCCCGAGCAAGCCGTGCTTGGCCACCGGGTACGGGAAGCAGCCGGGAATGATGTGGCTGGAGTGGGTGGAGGCGATGTTGATGATGTTGCCGATGCCTTGCTCGATCATGTGCGGCAACACGGTACGGCAGCCGTACCAGGCGCCGTCGAGGTCGATGGCGAAGCAGCGGCGCCAGTCTTCGTCGGTCATTTCCAGCGGGTCGCGGAACACGTTGACGCCGGCGCAATTGACCAGCACATCGACGCGGCCAAAGCGTTCGATAGCTACGTCCACCAGGGCGCGCCATTGATCCTTGGAAGTGATGTCGACAGGTTGTGCGTAGATCTCGGCGCCGTGTTCGCGCCAGTGGGCGGCGACCTGCTCGACCTTCTCGCCCTGGATATCACCGATCACCAGGCGCGCCTGCTGAGCCTGGAAGCAGGCGACGATAGCCTCGCCAATGCCTTGGGCGGCACCGGTGATGACCACGACTTTGTTCTTCAGTCGCTCGCCGTAAGTCGGCTCGGGCACCGGAGGTAACGACAACGGTTGTGCCTGCATCGCTTCACCTGTTTTGTTTTTGGTAGTGAGTGCTGATGCGCAAGACTATAAACCCAGAAACCGGAACATCTCAATATATAAATTATCATCCCATATAGTGAGCAAATATATAAAAAAACCGGCTTTAAAAGCCGGTCCTTTATGCACACTTAACCCTGTGCGAAATCCCTGAGGGCGTCGCCTTCCATGCGGTAGCGTACCCACTCTTCCTGGGGCTGGGCACCGATGGATTTGTAGAACGCGATGGCCGGCTCGTTCCAGTCCAGCACGCTCCACTCGAAACGCCCGCAGCCGTTGTCACAGGCGATTTTCGCCAGGTGGCGCAGCAATTTCTTGCCCGCCCCGCCACCGCGTTGCTCGGGGTTGATGTACAGGTCTTCGAGGTACAGGCAGTTGCTGCCCAGCCACGTGGAATAGCTGAAAAAGAACACCGCAAAGCCGATCGGCAAACCGTCGCGCAGGCAGATCAGGCCGTGGGCGGTGGCACCTTCACTGAACAGGCTGCGCTCGATGTCCACCACGCTGGCGATCACTTCGTGCCGGGCTTTTTCATAGTCGGCAAGCTCGGTGATGAAGGTCAGGATCTGCGCAGCATCGCTGGGCACGGCGGGGCGAATCTCGATGGTCATGGGCAGGCCTTGTCAGGGAAATAAAGCACACATACTAAGGCGCTTTAATGACCGATTGCAGTGCAATTTTGATTCGCGGCTAACCTGCAGGCCATCGACCTTTGAGAATCCCCATGCCCTTCACGCCCTTGACCGACCTCGCCGCGACGTTATTGCCTCACGCCCTTGAGCCTTCGGAAGACGGCGCCCACGACCTGTCCCACTTGCAACGGGTGTGGCACAACGTGCGGTCGATCCAGGCAGAGGAAGGTGGCGATCTGGAGGTGCTGCTGGCGGCGGTGCTGCTCCATGACTGCGTCGCGGTGGAGAAGAATTCGCCGTTGCGTTCCAAGGCCTCAACATTGGCGGCGGACAAGGCCGGGGAGATTTTGCAGGGGCTGGCGTGGCAGCCCGGGAAGATTGCAGCGGTGACCCACGCCATCGAGACCCACAGCTTTTCGGCGGGCCTTATTCCGGTGACGCTCGAGGCAAAGATCATGCAGGATGCCGACCGTTTGGACTCCCTCGGCATGATCGGCGTGGCCCGCACATTTTACATCGCCGGGCGCATGGGCAGCGGGCTGTATGACCCGGCTGACCCAACGGCGCAGCATCGCGAGTACGACGACAAGCGCTTTTGCCTCGATCATTTCCAGACCAAGCTGCTGCATCTGGCGGGCGGATTTCAGACGCCGACGGGGCAACGCATGGCCCTGGCGCGCCATGAACGGCTGAAGGGATTCATGGATCTGTTCATCGAAGAAATCGGGACACCATACTCCGCTGCGGGCTAACGCAAGCACCGCGAACCACAGAACAATCCCACGTGCCGTGCATGGTAAAAAGTTGGGCATAAATCCAACAGACGCAAGGCTCCCCCATGCACGCCTCACCTGCGGTCGGCGGAAAACTGTTCGCCCTTTTCTGCCTCGCCAGCTACCTGCTTTCCCTGTCCTATGGCTCGACATTCTTGCTGTCGCTGCTGATCCATTCGCGCGGCGGCAACGAACACGACGCCGGCAGCGTGATCTCCATGGCGATGCTCAGCACCTTTGTGGCGGTGCTGGTTTCCGGGCATCTGGCCGACCTGTTGGGGGCCGCCAGATCGATCGCCCTGCTCGGCCTGTTGCTGGTGGTGGCGTGCCTGGGCTTTGCGCTGACACCGGGATTCGGCGAGGGCTTGATGCTTTTTGGCTTGTCGTTGGGGTTGGGCTGGGGCGTGTTCTATACGCTGGGGCCGATCATCGTCGCGATGCTGGTGGAGCCGGCACAGCGGGCCAAATATTTCGCCCTGCTGTCGGGCAGCATGATGACCGGGATCGGCTCCGGGCCGTTGCTGGGACGGGCGGCAAGTGCGCTGGATGTTTCGCTGACGGCGGCATTTTTTATCGCGGCGCTGGCGAGCCTGGCGGGCGTGTTGATTTTCTGGCGGCTGGGTCGCGCCCTCAGTCAAACACACTGCGCCGGTGTCGAAGATTTCCTGGTCGGCCACGCGCCAGGTGCTGTCATCGAAAGCGGTGTTCGCGATCATCATGGTGGGCCTCGGCGGTTGCGTGTTTGGCGGCTGTCGAGTTTCCAGACCAGCTACGCGGCGTTGCACGGGCTGGACTATTCGCTGTTCTTCCTGGGCTTCATGAGTGCGGCGATTACCAGCCGCCTGCTGATCGCCGGCATCGTGGTCAAGCGTGATCCGTATTGGGCGGCGTGTGTGTTGTCGGGGTTGATGCTGGTGTCGATTTTCCTGTTCGGGTTCAGGGTCAGCGGCAACTACAGCTACCTGCTGGCGGCCGTCACCCTGGGCGTGGGTTACGGCCTGACGTATTCGGTGATCAATGGTTTGGCTGCGAACGAGGCACCCGCTGGCACCACCTCCCAGGCGTTGCTGCTGTTCAGCCTGGCGTACTTTATCGGGTGTTCGGTTTCCCGCTGCTGGCGGGCAAGGTCATCGTCGAATACGGCATGCCGACCCTGTTGATGAGCGTACTGGCGGTGGCGCTGCTCAATTGGCTGATCACGGTGGCGCGGTTGATCTGGCGCCGAATCTCGTCACACAAAATCTTACAAGCGACCTAAGACCGTTCGTCGGTATCGAGGCACGAATCACAAACGGGGGCGGACCAATATCAGGTAAGGACATTAATCATATGGAGACACCATCATGACGACTTCCAAATTTGCCGCCCTCGCCCTCACCGGTTTGCTGTCTGCTGTTTCGCTGAGCAGCTTTGCCGCCTCCACAGGTTCCAGCACCGGCCCGACCGACCCTGTCGGCAGCCCGCCCAACCCGGCCGCCCAGGAGTCGAAGGACTCGATGGGTACCGGCATGGACACCAACGGCGGCGCCATCATCGACAACAGCAGGGACCCACGCACCCAGGGCGACGACACCAATCGCAACAGCGGTGCGGTGCCCAACGGCAAAATGGGCCCAGGTGCCACTTCGCCCTCGATCAATAAAGGCGATGACTCCAACATCCCCGGCGCGCCCAAAAACAGCCCGCGCCTTAATGCGCAAGAAAGACGAACACCCAACCATTTCCCAGTGAAGAGGTATGCATGAACGTCGATCACAACCTTGAAAAAAGAAGTCCTCACCCGTCTGCTCCACGCTCATCCCAGTGGGTTGGGCAAAGAAGTGCTGGACAACTACCGAGGTGAAAAAGTGGTGGCCAGCGCCTTGGCCACCTTGCAAGACCGCGGGTGGATCAAGGAAGGCCATGTGACCTGCAACGATGCCGGTGAACATTCGCTGAACCTGCCGATCAAGCTCACCGCGTCCGGCGTGGAAGCGGCTCGCAAGCTGGAAAGCGAAGCGGGCCAGTAACGCACTTTGTCTGGTCTGGCCCTCGTATCTTGTATGAGGGCCAGAAGGAGTATCGCAATGCCTCGTGGAAGCAAAGCCAAATACACCACCGAACAGAAGCGCAAGGCCGCTATATCGAAGCGAGTTATGAGCACCAGGGCTTGTCGAAAGAAGAAGCCGAGGCGCGGGCCTGGGCCACCGTCAACAAGCAGTCTGGCGGCGGCGAAAAGGCCGGCGGTTCAGGCCAGCGCAAGGCGCCGGCGAAGAAGTCCCAGGACCGGCATGAGTCGGCCAAGCGGGCTGCGGCCAGTCGTGAGGGGCATCCACGTAACAGCCGGGTTTCGCTGGGTACGCAGACCAAGGAAAGCTTGCTGAAGGAAGCGCGTGCCAGGGACATTCCCGGGCGCTCGACCATGCGCAAGGATGAGTTGATTGAGGCGCTGAAAAAGGCCGGTTAACGCGGAACAAAATGTGGGAGCGGGCTTGCTCGCGAAAGCGGTGTATCAGTGCCAGATTCATTGGCTGAGCCACCGCATTCGCGAGCAAGCCCGCTCCCACATTTTTGGTCGGGTTTGCAGCCACGGAATCAGCGGTGGGCGGCCACCAGTAGCATCATTGGGCGCTCAAGCTCTTCTGCCAGTGCCGGACGGGCCTTCAGGTCCGCTTCGCTCGGGCCCCACTCGTCGACATGAGTCAGGGTAAACCCCGCCTGGATCAACAGCGTCAGGCAACGTGCCCACGGTGCGATGTTGCTTGATCACACCCTCCGCCAGCCAGTTTGTCACCCGTGGTCCTTGCAACTGGTAGCTGTCCACCGGCCAGCTCTTGCGCCCTTGCTCATCAATCAGCCAGCCCGGCTGCCGGGGCGCCATGAAGATCGGATGCTCGATGGAAAATACCAACCGCCCGCCCGGCACCAACGCTTGATGGATACGCGCGAACAGGCCTTTCAGATCGACGATGTAATGAAACGCCAATGAGCTGTAGGCCAAGTCGAAAGCGGCATCCGGAAGGTCGAGTTTTTCCAGGTCGGCGATGCCATAGGTGATGGCCGACGACGAAGTCATCTCCTTTGCCCGCGCCAGCATTTTTTGCGAGACATCCCCCAGCACCTGCTCGGCACCCTGCTCCGGGCCCAGCGACTGAACCAGCCGTAGCCGCAACCCAGGTCTACCACTTTCAATCCCGGCATGGGCGGCAGCATGGATTGCAACGCCGGCCACTCCGGCGCGCCGGCGAGCCTTCTACCGAGCGCCCATTTTGCTGTAGCCCTCGAAGAAAACCTCGGTGTCGTAGATGTTCTGGGTCATGACGCTGCTCCGTGCTGAATGGCGACTATTCTGCCGAATCAGCCCTCGCTCAACAACGCGTCCACTTCAGCCGTGCCCGGTGAGGTGGCCGGCCCCCAGCGCGTGACCGCCAAGGCCGCCGCCGCGTCGCGCGACGTGCCGCGACAGCTGGCGCCAAACCATTGCCAGGCCAGCGATAAACACCCCGGCGTGAGCATCGCCGGCACCGTTGCTGTCCACCGCCTTGACCTTGAATCCCGGCACATGCTCGCCCTGGCCATTACGGCTGATCCAGCAGCCATTCGGCCCATCGCGCACCACCAGCAAGGTGTCGGCGGGCAAGTGCTCGTTGAGCTTGAGCAATGCCCCCGCCAGATCGCTCGCGCCGGTAAAGGCCAGCGCTTCCGGACCGTTGCTGGTCCAGATATCGATACGCGGCAACAGGGCGACCATCAAGGCCGAGTCCGGTGCCTTCACCAGCGGGCCCGGATCGAACACCACCGTGATCTGGCGCGGCAATGCCAATAGCCAATCGAGCAACGCCTGGGCCTTGCCTTCCAGCAGCAGGCTGTAGCCACTGACGTACACGTAGTCGTCGTCGCGTGGTACCGCATTGGCCAGGTCTTGCGCCAGCAAGTCACCCTCAGCGCCAATATGGGAAATGAAGGTGCGCTCGGTAGTGGCTTCGGTCAGGGACACACACAGGCCTGTGTCCTTGTCGTCGCTGGCGGCCAGGGCCATTTCAATGCCCTCGGCCTGCATCGCCGCGCGCGCCAGGTCGCCGAAGCGGCCGGTGCCATGGCGGCCCAGGTAGACCACGGCAAGCCGTTGCGTCGGGCCGCGGCCATCACGTTGAAGCCACCGCCGGCTTCGAAGCTGGCGGAGTTGGCCAATACATCGCCGCCGGTGGCGGGCAATGTGTCGAGGGACATGACCAGGTCGACGATGACCTGGCCGCTGTGCAGCAATCTAGACATTAGCGCTCTCTACCAAAGCCGGACGACGATCAGCCGCGCCCCCCAGTACCGCATAAATCCCGCCGGCCACCAGGAAGGTGACAATCCAGCCCAGGCCGTTGTGGCCCAGCCACGAATCGGACAGCGGACCGGCGAACCAGATGTTCTCGGCCGTGGTGCCGATGGTGGTGAAACTGAAGCCCAGCACGATCGCAATCGCCCAGGCGCCGAACGCACGCCATTCAACCCCGCCGCGATACCAGTAGGCGCTGCTTGGCGTTACGTCCAGCAGGTCTTTGGGGCTGTAGTAGTGGCGATGAATCAGGTCGACGACAAAGATCCCGACCCAGGCGGTGATCGGTACCGCCAGCAGCGAGATGAAGGTGATGAACGGGCCGTAGAAAACTGTCGGCGATCAGCATGAAGTAGATCGAACCGGCGAAGATCGCGACGATGTCGACGATCACCGCGTGTACGCGCTTGACCTTCAAACCGAGAGTCAAGGTGGTGAGGCCCGCCGAGTACACCGACAGGTTATTCGACAGCAACAGCCCGCCAAACGCGGTGATCAGGTACGGCACCGCCATCCAGGTCGGCAGCATGTCGCGAATCGCGATGATCGGGTCAGTGGCCGACGCCAGGTCGTTGTTGCCCACCGACAGCAAACCGCCGAGGGTGATCAACAGCACCAGCGGAATCCCCCGCACCGAATGCCGCGGAGGCCACCAGGCGCACGGCCTTGACGCTGCGGTGCTGGTAGCGCGACATGTCGGCACCGGCGTTGGCCCAGCCGATACCGGTACCGGCGGCCATGGTGCCGACGCCGATGATCATCGCGCTCAACGGCGCAGGCGTGGCGTTGAATACCGCGCTCCAGTCGATGGTGGCGCAGAGGAAGCCGCCCACCAGGATATTCAGTGCGCCGAACACGTAGGTGGCCCACTTCTGGGATCACCAGCAAGGTGGCATGGGCCCAGGCCCGACACGGCGAGGGTCAGCAGCACGAAGATGCCGATGAACAGCAGGGTCAGTACCGGAGCGCTTTTGGCGGCAACCGGCGAATTGAACAGGATCGAGCACAACGACAACAGCACGAACGCAGCCGTAGTGGTGTTGACGGTTTCCCAGCCGAGGCGCGACATCAGCGACACCAGCGTCGGGCCGATATTGCCGCGTACGCCAAAGATCGCCCCGGGACAGGGTCAGGCTCGGTGCACGGCCACGACGGCCGGCGATGGAGATGATGCCGACCACCGCAAACGAACCGGCAGCGCCGAGGATTGCGACGATGATCGCCTGCCAGATCGCCAGGCCGCGAAAACGCCACGAGGGTCGCGCCCAGGGGCAAGCCGAGGATGCTGATGTTTGGCCGCAAACCAGACCCAGAACAGTTGCAGCGGATGGCCGTTGCACTCGCCTTCCGGGACCGGCTCGATGCCGCGTGTTTCCAATTGCCCGGCGCTTTGGCCGGAAGAGGACGTACTCATGGTGGGGTGCTCCTGATGCCTGTTTTTTTGTGGTTGTGGCAGGTTGGCAAGTTGAATCTGTGTTTCGGTCTTCCTGACTCGACTGGATCAATGTGGGAGCTGGCTTGCCTGCGATAGCGTGGTGTCAGTCGATGATTCACCAACTGATCGACCGCTATCGCAGGCAAGCCAGCTCCCACATGTTTCGATCTGCGGTGCTCAGCGCAGCTCGAGGAGGCCTTGGACCAAGGGTTCCAGGTCCAGGCGGTTAACCTGCTTGACCTGTTCGATCATCGCCTCAGGCCAGCACTGCATCCCCAGGCACGCACCGAGCATCGCGCCGAGAATCGCGGCGATGGTGTCGGTGTCGCCGCCGAGGCTGGCGGCCATGCACAGGGCTTCGATGGCGTTCATTTCACCCACCGCGACTTGCTGCGCGAGGGCAAACGACACCACCACCGATTCCTGGGACGCCACGGAGGTGCCGATCAATTCGTAAAGCAGGTCGGTAAACAGCGCCCTTGTCGCCGCTGTCGACACTCAAGGTGCGCGCCCAACTGATGCGGGTGGCGATGCGCCCGCCGGCAATCCAGTGGCCGTGGTTTTCCGCCTGCTGGGCGATCTGCGTGCCGATGTTCAGCGCTTCGCCCAGATCGACGCCGTTGATCCCTGCGGAAACCACCGCCGCCACCGCCGCCGCGCTGGAGATGCCCAGGTTGGTGTTATGGGTGACCTGGCACGCCTGGATCACCGCCTGGATAAAACTGCGCCGGGTCGTTGACGTCCGCCGCGATGCCCACCGGGGTGATGCGCATGGCGGCGCCGTTGGTGGTGCCGTAGCGCCCGGACTCTTCCGGGGTATGGCCCGCAAGGATCATGTCGATCGCCCGTTTGGTCGAGGGGCCCAGCAAATCCTGGGAGCCCTTGGCGCGCATCACCGCTTCCCAGTCGATCAAACGTTGGGCGAGTTCGGTGGGTTCAATCCTGCCCTGACCGTCCACCAGCAACTGGCCGACGAGGATCGCCTGTTCGGTGTCATCGGTGATCGAGCCCTTGGGCATGTTCGGCGCGATCGGCTGATCGGCGTCGGCATCTTCCAGGCCGGTGATCGCGCCGAAACGCGCCTTGACCTGCTCGCGGCTCAGGGACTGGGTGGGCATGCCCAACGCATCGCCCAGTGCCAGGCCGTAGAAGGCGCCGAGGGCGCGGGTGGTGGCGGTCATGTCGGTGTTCCAAAATTGAAGGTGCAAGCGGAAATGCAGAGGGTCGAGCAAGCTTTCGACGGACTCCATGAAGCGGTCCTGGCGGTCGTAGGTGGTGCGCAGGGCCTTGAGGAACACTGTGCCCACCGGGCGCCCCAGGAGTTGGGCGTCTTCTTCGTTCAGAGGCTCGGCACCGATCCATTGGTTGCCGGTGGCGCCAACATAGCCATAGGCCGCCAGGGTGATGGTCAGGGAATTATCGATCAGGCCGACTTGCGGCAGGCTTTCGAGGCCACCGGAGGCCGGCATCAGCGAGCGCTCCAAAGGACACGAACGTGCCGTCGGCAGCGCGACGGCGGCGGTCGAGGGCGATGAATTGGTCGCTGCCGTGACGGCTGAGCAGGTCCGGGCGGGTGACCGCTTCCAGGCGCAGGATTTCGGAGGTCACCACCGCGCCGGTGTCGGCCAGGGCTTGGGCCCAGCCGCTGCGCTGGTCGAGCACCATGCCGTCGAAGGTGACGATGGAGCCGACACCGCTTTGGGTGGCGATGTAGCTGCGGCGCTTGAGTTCGGCCAGGGCTTCACGCAGGGTGCCGCGGCTGACGGAAAACTCTTCGGCCAGTTGGTGCTCGCCTGGCAGCAGGACACCGTCAGCCATCACTCCACCCTCGATACGGCGGATCAGCTCGTCGACGACGCGTTTTTTCTTATCAAATCGGACATGTCTAATCATGTACAAATTGATAACCGAAAGCGCCCGGCTACAGCAAGCGAATTATTTCAGGAGAGCGAGAAATCAGCCTCAGGGCTCCAGGCCGATGGGGAAAAATACCCCGCCGCTCCAGACGCCAAGCCAGTTCTTACCGTTGATCGGACGGGTCACCGCCAGCTCCACCAGCTGGTAGAACGCATTGCGGTGAACCAGGGCTTCGAGGTTGGTGCGCACCCGCAGGTATGGCGAGGGTTCCTGGGTGTCCGGGTCGATCACCACCCGCAGCGGATGCTCGATACCGGCCTCGACCTGCTCATCCACGTTGGTGGTAAAGCGCAGGACCTGGCTTTCGCCCTGCCCTTCGACTTCCAGGGTCACGGCGACGAAGGGCGCGTCATCGACCTTGATCCCGACCTTTTCCACCGGGGTGATCAGGAAATAATCATCGCCATCGCGGCGAATGATATTGGAGAACAGCTTGACCATCGGCTTGCGGCCAATCGGTGTGCCCATGTAGAACCAGGTGCCGTCGCGGGCGATGCGCATGTCGATATCGCCGCAAAACGCCGGGTTCCACAGATGCACCGGCGCGGGCCCCTTGCCCTTGGGCAATTGCGCCAACAACTCATTGGCCTTGGCCGAATCGGTCATGCTGTACTCCTTGTGTCTTACTGATCGCTCATGCCCAACAGGCTGCGCGCGTAGTGCGCCAGGGGCTTGCCGATCAGGTCATCTGGCTTGTTGTCGTGGAACGTCAGTAAACCGCCACGGCTATGGATGCGCACAGTATCAATCAAATACTGGGTACTGGTCTCGATCAACATGACCTGGATGGTTCCGGTGTCGATACCCAGGCGATCCACCGCCTCCTGGTCAGACCATTCATCGGCGTTGCCGATACGGTCATCCGCCTGGGCGAAGCGGCAGTACAGCAGGTAATGCGCACCCGCCGCGCGGGCTTCCGACATCGCCTGCTCGAGGCCTTCCGGCTTGCGGGCGCGGCGGACCATCGGGAAATATTCGACAAAGCCGTTGAAGGCTTCCTCGGCCACCACGTTAGGCCGCGGATAAGCACTGCCCGGCGGGGTGAAGGCGCCCTGGGCGATGAAGACGAAGGAGTCCGGCTGTATGCGGACCGAATTGAACGCGGCGGGTATCGCTGTGGTCCAGCAGCCCGGCATCGCTCATCTGATAGCGCGTGCCTTCGGCCATATCACTGACGGTCATGCAGCCACCCAGCGCGAGTGACGCCAGCACCAAAACCAGACTACGCATCCTAATTCTCCAGAGGCCGGTGACGGAAAAACCGGCGAATGGGCACGAGATGCAGATTTTGCGCCAGCTTGCGGGACTAGCCGCCGATGATCTTCATGATGGTGGCGCCGCCGGAGAAGGCCACTTCCTGCTTGTCACCCAAGGCCTTGACCAACAAGCGCTGCAAGGCCGGCAGGGCCTGGTGGCGGGGTTTGTCCAGCAGGTCGCCGACGTAGTGGCGGTTGCTCGACGACAGGCAGCCATGCAGCCAGCCGGTGGACGACAGGCGCAAACGCGAACAGGTCCGGCAGAACGGCACGCTTTCGTTGGCGATGACACCGAAGAAACCTTTGCCGGGCACTTCGTAGCGCACGGCAGTGGCGTCCACCGGGGCGTTGGCTTGCAGGTATTCGTACTGTTCGCCGATCAGGCTGAGCAATTGCTGGAGGCTGACGAATTGCTGCAGGAACGCGTTGGAATCGTTGGCCAGGTGGCCATGCGCATCAATTCGATAAAGCGCAACTCGTAGCCACGCTCCAGGCAGTAGTCGAGCAGCGGCATCACCTGGTCGAGGTTCTGGCCGCGCAGCGGCACCATGTTGACCTTGATCTTGATTCCGGCGGCGCTCGCCTGGTCCATGCCATCGAGCACGGTGGCCAGGTCGCCACCGCGAGCGATGCTGCGGAAGGCGTCGGCGTCCAGGGTGTCGAGGGACACGTTGATCCGGCGAATCCCGGCGTCCACCAGCAGCGGCAGTTTGCCGCGCCAGCAGTTGGCCGTTGGTGGTCAGGCTGATATCACTGAGCCCCATCTGCCCCACCGCGCCCATGAAGGCTTCCAGCTTGGGGCTGACCAACGGTTCACCGCCGGTAATCCGCAGGCGCTCGATGCCGGCGGCCTCGATCAGGTACTCGACACCCCGCGCCATCGCCTCGGCCGACAGTTCGTCCTGCGCAGCCACCAGCCGCTTGCCGTTGGGCACGCAGTAGGTACAGGCGTAATTGCAGGCTGAGGTCAGGCTGATCCGCAAATTGCGGAATCGCCTGCCTTGACGATCAACGATCATGGATCACTCCGGCAGAGGATAATTCGGGCGCCACTAAAACCTGACTGAAAAATCAAGTTTTAGCAAGGTCCTTGCCTGAGTATATTCCTGGGTTACTGCGCTGGGCAGGAAATCATATCGCCATCACGCTGGCGAATGATTCAAGTGGCCGGCGTTTCGGCGTTCGGCAAATCGGTGCTGTGCTTGCGCTTATTGCCCATGCGCACGCCGATGTCCATCAGGAACTGGAAGAAACCTTCCTGGTCTTCCAGCACATTGCTCCAGAACGGCGAGTGGTACAACGCCACGGCGCCGTGCACCAACGCCCAGGCGGCGCAGTAGTGGAAATACGGTGGCACGTCTTCGAGCTTGCCTTCGCTAATACGGCCCCTTGATCAGCAGGGTCAGGCGTTTCGAAGTTCGAGGCACGGATCTTGTGCAGCTCCTCGACCATTTCCGGCACCTGATGGCCCTTCACCACTTTTTCTTCCAGGCGATCAAACAACGGTAGCGCTGCGGGTCACGCATGCGGAACTCGAAGTAGGCGCGGGACAGCGCTTCCTTGTCCTTGTCGACATCGGCCGAGTGCAGCAGCTCGTTCAGGTCGCGCTCGTAGTCGAGCATCAGGCGCAGGTAGATCTCGGCCTTGGACTTGAAGTTGCTTGTAGATGGTGCCTTTGCCGATACCCACGGCATCCGCAATCATCTCGACGGTGACGCTGTCTTCACCCTGGTCGAGAACAGCTTGAGTGCGGTGTCGAGAATTTCCTGCTCGCGGCGGCGAAACTCACGGACCTTGCGGGGTTCTTTGTGCATAAGAAAAGGTCTGCAGAGATGGATATTGGAAGGGCGTTCGCTCCCCAAGCCGTGCTTGTCGGAACGTTTTACCCGGTGCGCGGGATTATCCCGACTGAACGGTCGTTGGGCAACGCCTATATGAACAACCTTTGCACTTAACTTACAACACGCCAACGAATGTGCCGATTCGAGTCAGAAATAAAACAGGTGATTGGCGCGTGTGCATCGCATCCAATGAGAACTCAACCGAAGCGGGCGTATTCCAAATCTGTTTAAAAAACGATCAGATGTGGCTGGACTGAATCGGATACTGATCAATACTTGAAATGTCGGCGTGGCATCTCCCCCAAGTGACGCGTCGACCTGGGTACCGACGGACTGCGTACCCTTGTTTTACTCCTAATGGTCTTAGCCCGGATTCACCCCCCAGAACCGGGTTTTTTTTGCCTGCGATTCAGTGGCCGACGTGGGCCAGCGGGAACAGGCGCTTGAAGTTTTCGGTGGTCTGTTCGGCAAAGCGCTCGTAGGACTCGCCCCGCAGCATCGCCAGGTAATCCGCCACATCCCGTACGTATTCCGGCAGGTTGGGTTTGCCGCGATGGGGAATTGGCGCCAGGTACGGCGAATCGGTTTCCACCAGCAGGCGGTCTGCCGGGACCTGGCGCGCGACATCGCGCAGGGCATCGGCGTTGCGGAAGGTCACGATGCCCGACAAGGAAATGTAGAAACCAAGGTCCAGCGCGGCCTTGGCCATGTCCCAGTCTTCAGTGAAGCAATGCAGCACACCAGCCTGGGGCAGCGCGGCTTCGCGCAAGCAGGGTCAGGGTGTCGGCACGGGCGCCACGGTGTGGACGATCACCGGCTTGCCAGTCTGCTGGGCGGCTTGCAGGTGCAGACGGAACGACGCCTGCTGCAACTCGGCAGCTTCCGGTTCGTAGTGGTAATCCAGGCCGGTCTCACCGATGGCCACCACGCGCGGGTGATTGAGTTCACCGAGCAGCCAGTCGAGGCCGGGGCTTCGCCGGGCTTGAGGTCCAGCGGGTGAATGCCCACCGAGCAGTCGACATCGGCATAACGATCGGCCAGGGCTTTGACGTCGGCGGCGTTTTCCGCGCTGACGCCGATGCACAGGAAGTGCCCTACCCCGCGCTGGCGCGCAGCTTCAAGGGCGGCGTCGAGGGAGCCGCCGTGCTGGGCCAGGTCGAGGCGATCAAGGTGGCAATGGGAATCTACGAGCATAGGGATCTACAACTTGAGTCACGGAAAGTGTCTGGCCAACGATACACCCGTCGGCCACTGAAATTAACGGCGGCCGAGCAAACCGACCCACTGCACCAGCAAGGCCTCAAGCAACAGCACGCGATTGAGGTTGGCCTTGCCGAGGACCTTCTGGCGTTGGGCGAGGATCCAGTCCTGGATGTTCAGCACCTTGTCCTGGGCGCTCTTCTGCGCCAGGTATTGCACGACTTTGCGCATGTCCGGCAGCCCAAGGCCGTTTTTCGTCCTGGGTCAGCTGGTAGCGCAGGATCAGGCTCGACCAGTCGCAAAACCAGTCGAACAGCAGCAGCAAGGGAATGTCTTTCCAGGCGCTTTCGGCCAGTTGCGTGGCCGACACTTCCTGCTTGAGCAGTTTCTTCACCCCGTCCACCACCAGCGCACGCTGTTCACGCACGCCCTGGGCCTGGAGCTTGACCGCCGCCAGGGGCGAACCGGCCGCCAGGGTCAGCAACTCGACGCGCTCTGCCTCGCCGCAGTCCGGCAACGCCTGCGCCAGCCACTGCAGGCTCATGGCTTCGCTCGGCAACGGGCAGGCCTGCTGCACGCAGCGGCTGCGAATGGTCGGCAGCAGGCGGCTGGACTGGTGGCTGACCAGCAGCAGCACGGTATCGCCGGACGGTTCTTCCAGGCTCTTGAGCAAGGCATTGGCGGCGTTGATGTTCATCGACTCCACCGGTTTCGATCAGCACCACCTTGCGCCCGCCCATCTGCGCGGTCTGCACCACGAAGCTGACCAGAATCACGCACCTGGTCGACCTTGATCGCCTTGTCGGCCTCTTCCGGTTCCAGCAGATAGTTGTCCGGGTGGCTGCCGGCCTTGAGCAGCATGCAGGATTTACATTCGCCGCAGGCTTCCAGGCCGTTGGGCCGCTGGCACAACAAGCTGGCCATCAGCCGCTCGCGCCAGGGCGCGCTTGCCGATGCCCACCGGGCCGTGGAGCAGGTAGGCGTGGGCGTGCTGGGCACGGCCCGCCAGTTGCTGCCAGAGGCTGTCCTGCCATGGATAGGCTTCAGCCACGGACACGCTCCACAAGCTTCGGCAACAGGGCGTCAATGCACTGCTGAACCTGAGTCAACGGTGTGCGGCGTCCAACAGGTAGTAACGAGCGGGTCGGCTTCGGCGCGCTTGAGAAACGCGCCGCGCACAGCTTCAAAAAAGACTCGGGTTTCCATTTCGAAACGATCGAGGCGACCCCGGGCGGTGGCACGGGCCATGCCGACTTCCACCGGGAGATCGAACACCAGGGTCAGGTTCGGGCCGCAAATCGCCCTGGACGAAGGTCTCCAAGGCCGCAATGCGCTCCAGGGACAAAGCCACGGCCGCCGCCCTGATAGGCATAGGTGGAATCGGTAAACCGGTCACAAATCACCACGGCGCCTCGGGCCAGTGCCGGGCGAATGACTTCGGCCAGGTGCTGGGCGCGGGCGGCGAACACCAGCAACAGCTCGGTGTCGGGGTTCATCTGTTCGTCGCCCGGGGTCAGCAGCACTTCACGGATACGCTCGGCCAGTGGCGGTGCCGCCAGGCTCACGGGTCAGCAGCACCTCGATACCTTCGGCGCGCAGGCGCTCGCCAGGTATTCACGGTTGGTGCTCTTGCCGGCGCCTTCGGGCCTTCCAGGGTAATAAACAAGCCAGTCACAGGCAGTCCTTAGTCAGAGTCATTGCGGGCTTTGCGGCGCGGCGTCGTCGGGTGCCGGAGCCGGCTCGGCGGGCGTATCCACCGGCGCGTCCGCAGGCTTTGCCGCCGGCGCCGGCTGGAACGGTAATCGGCGCGACGCTTCATCTGGAACTCACGCACTGCTGCGTTATGCGCATCCAGGTTATCCGAGAAAATATGGCTGCCATCGCCGCGGGCAAACGAAATACAGGCTGCTGCCCGCCACCGGGTTCAGCGCAGCATGAATCGCCTCCCGCCCGACCATGGCGATCGGCGTCGGCGGCAGGCCGGCGATCACGTAGGTGTTGTAGGGCGTGCTTCCTTGAGGTGTGCGCGGGTCAGCTTGCCGGTGTAGCGCTCACCGAGCCGTAGATCACCGTCGGGTCGGTTTGCAGCAGCATGCCGATCTGCATGCGCCGCACGAATACCCCGGCGATCTGGCCGCGCTCTTCCGGCACGCCGGTTTCTTTCTCCACCAGCGAGGCCATGATCAGCGCTTGATAGGGGTCGGTGTACGGCGCATCGGCCGCGCGCTTGCTCCACTCCTGGGCGAGGAACATCGTCCAGACGGTTGTAGGATTTTTTCAGCAGTTCAACGTCGCTCATGCCACGCACGAAGCGGTAGGTGTCCGGAAGAAGCGCCCTTCAGGAAATACGCCCGGTGGCCGAGTTTTTCCATCACCTCGCTGTCACTCAGGCCGGACAGGGTCTGCTCGATCTTTTCATGCTTGGCCAGGGCCGCGCGCACCTGGCGGAAGTTCCAGCCTTTCACCAGCGTAATGCTGTACTGCACCACTTCGCCACGCTGCCACAGGCCGATCAGGCCTTCGGCGGTGAGGCCCGGGTCATGCGGTATTCGCCGCTGTGCAGCGGCTGGCCGTCGAGGTTGAAGCGCCAGTAGAGACGCAACCAGAACGCATCCTTGAGCACGCCGTCATTTTCCAGGCGATTGAGGTGCCGGTGGCGTCGCGCCAGCCGGTACGTCCAGCAATTGCTCCTGGGTCAGATTCAAGGGCTGTTCAAGGGCCGAGTTCAGCTTCCAGGCCGAAGCGCCCAGCAGCAAACCGCCAGGACCAGACCGATCTCCAGCAACAATACAAATTTACGTCTCAAATCAAATATCCAATAGTGCGCGAACAATGCCCTGCAGGTTACGGTGAGCGGCCCAACCGGCCAGCTCATCGCAGCACATCCGCGCACCGGCCAAATGCCATATACGCTGTTGCACACCAAGACTTCATCGGCCTGTTGCAGCTGCTCAAGGCTGATATCGCCACGCTCGTCGGGATGCCCAACGCCTGCGCCTGGGCAACAGCTCGGCCCGCATGACGCCGGCGACGCCACAGCGATTCAGATCAGCGGTCAGCAACACGCCGTTACGCACCAGAAACAGGTTGCTGAAGACGCCCTTCGATGACTCGACCGGACATATCCAGCATCAAAACCTTCGGCGTGTTCGGCATCCTGCCATTCGGCGCGGGCGAACACCTGTTCCAGTCGATTGAGGTGCTTGAGGCCGGCGAGCAACGGTTGCTCGGACAAACGCGTGGTACACGCAAACAGGCGAATGCCTGACGCTGCATGTTCCGGGGGATAAGTGGCAGGTGGACTGCCTTGCAGAATGCGCCGCGCCGGAGCGCCAGCACTGATGCCATAACCGCGCTGGCTGTCGCCACGGGTCAGGATCAACTTGAGTACACCGTCACCGAGGGCGGCGGCGTAGGCCAGCAATTTCGCTGCGGATCAGGGTTTGATCCGCAACAATCGCCAACCGCCTACAACCTTCTTCAAGGCGCTGCAGGTGGCGGTCAAGCAGCACGGGCTGCCCGACCTTGACGGCAATGGTCTCGAACAGCCCATCACCGTATGCCAGGCCACGGTCTTTCAGGGGCACTGCGCCCGCCGGCTGACCGTCGACCCAGCTCTCCATCACTCGGCGAACCGGCGGAACACCAGGGAACCGTTGGTACCACCAAAACCGAACGAGTTGGACAAGCACCACGTCGATCGGCATCTTCTGCGGCTCGTGAGGCACGAAGTTTCAGGTCGCAGCCCTCATCCGGGTCATCGAGGTTGATGGTCGGCGGAGCGACCTGAATCCTTGATGGCCAGCACGCTGAAGATTGCCTCGACCGCGCCCGCCGCACCCAACAGGTGACCGGTCATGGACTTGGTGGAACTGACCGCCAGCTTGTAGGCGTGCTCGCCGAACACCGACTTGATGGCCTCGGCTTCCGCCAGGTCGCCGGTCGGGGTCGAAGTGCCATGGGCATTGATGTACTGCACCTGGTCAACGTTGACCTTGGCATCACGCAACGCATTGGTGATGCAAGCGTGCAGCACCCCGCGCCATCCGACGGAGGCGAGGTCATGTGGTACGCATCACCGCTCATGCCGAAACCAATCAGCTCGGCGTAGATGGTTGCGCCACGGGCCTTCGCGTGCTCCAGCTCTTCGAGTACCAGCGCACCGGCACCGTCGGCCAGAACAAAACCGTCACGGCCCTTGTCCCACGGACGGCTGGCACGGGTCGGCTCGTCATTGCGGGTCGACAACGCACGGGACGCGCCGAAGCCGCCCATGCCCAAACCGCAGGCGGCCATCTCGGCACCGCCAGCGATCATCACGTCGGCCTCGTCATAGGCGATATTGCGCGCCGCCATGCCGATGCAGTGAGTGCCCGTGGTGCACGCCGTGGAAAATGGCGTAGTTTAGGCCCCTGGGCACCCAAGTGGATGGACAGGAAACCGGAAATCATGTTGATGATCGAGCCAGGCACGAAGAACGGTGAAATTCTGCGAGGGCCGGACTCATGCAGGGTGCGGCTGGTTTCTTCGATATTGGTCAGACCGCCAATACCCGAACCCATGGCCACGCCGATGCGCTCACGGTTGGCGTCGGTGACTTCCAGGCCGGCATTACGCACCGCCTGAAAACCGGCTGCCAGGCCGTATTGAATGAACAGGTCGAGTTTGCGGGACTCTTTGACCGAGAGATATTCCTCGACATTGAAGTCCTTTACCGAGCCGCCAAAACGGGTGGAATAGGCAGAAAGGTCCGTGTGTTCGATCAGACCAATACCACTGCGGCCAGCCAGAATGCCCTGCCAACTGCTCGGCACATCCGTACCCAGTGGCGACAACATACCCATACCGGTGACTACGACGCGTCTACGCGACACAGCACTCTCCTTTTTCTAATGACGACACTTTGCATCAGGCTTAAAGGAAAAAAACCGCACGCCATAGGGCAGTGCGGTTTTTCCATCACAGCAAGCGACGATTACAAACTATTACGCCTGGTGGCTAGTAACGTAGTCGATAGCAGCTTGAACGGTAGTGATTTTTTTCAGCTTCTTCGTCCGGGATTTCGGTCTCGAATTCCTCTTCCAGAGCCATCACCAGCTCAACGGTGTCAAGGGAGTCGGCACCCAGGTCTTCAACGAAGGAAGCGCTGTTGGTCACTTCTTCTTCTTTAACGCCCAGTTGCTCGGCAACGATTTTCTTGACGCGCTCTTCGATGGTGCTCATACCTTGTTTTCACTCCTAATGGACAAATTCAGGCAGCTGGCCAGTGGGTAAGTGTATAGAAAGACTTTTCAGCTTTTCAACTGAAAGCTTCACCCTCGTACCCTATTGGCCATCTGCCTATAAATAGATTGCAGCTTTATAACGGATTTTAGACAGCTCGTATGACATTTTTTTGAAGCGATCCGTCACAATTTAACTCATGTACATCCCGCCGTTCACCGGGATTGTAGCCCCAGTCACGTATGCCGCACCGTCGGATTGCCAGGAAAGCGACCACATTCGCGATCTCTTGAGCCTGGCCCAGACGGCCCAGCGGAAATCTGCGTCAGCAACGCTTCACGCTGCGCTTCAGGCAATTCGCGGGTCATATCGGTGTCGATGAACCCTGGGGCCACCGAGTTGACCGTAATCGACCGCGAGCCTACTTCACGCGCCAATGCACGGCTGAAACCTTCCAGACCGGCCTTGGCGGCTGCGTAGTTTACTTGGCCTGCGTTGCCCATGGCACCCACAACAGAGCCAATATTGATAATTCGACCCCAACGAGCCTTGGTCATGCCGCGCAAAACACCCTTGGACAGGCGAAACAGACTGTTCAGGTTGGTATCAACGACGTCATGCCACTCGTCGTCTTTCATACGCATCATCAGGTTATCGCGGGTAATACCGGCATTGTTCACCAGAATAGCCGGTGCACCGAATTGCGCCGTGATTTCAGCCAATACGGCCGCCACGGACTCATCGCTGGTCACGTTAAGCTCAAGACCGGTGCCCTGGACGCCGTTTTCCTTCAGCGTCGCGGCAATACGTTCAGCGCCGGCGGCGGAGGTTGCGGTACCGATGACCACAAGCGCCCAGACGGCCCAGCTCCAGGGCGATCGCCTGGCCAATGCCACGGCTTGCGCCGGTGACCAGTGCAACTTTACCTTGCAGACTCATGCAGGCTTCTCCTAGGTTCGGAAATTAACGTCAGGCCAGGGCTGCGCGAGCGGCAGCGAAGGCATCCGGGGTATTGAGGTTGGAAGTCGACACGCCTTCGGCGCAACGCTTGTTCAGGCCGGCGAGGACTTTGCCCGGGCCGCACTCTACCAATTGGGTGGCGCCGTTGGCGGCCAGGGTCTGCACCGACTCAACCCAGCGAACCGGCTTGTACAGCTGCTCCAGCAGATCGCGCTTGAGGGTTTCCAAGTCAGAGGCCACGGCGGCACTGACGTTCTGCACCAACGGAATCTGCGGCGCCTGCCAGTTGATCGCAGCGATCGACTCGGCGAAACGCTCGGCAGCCGGGCGCATCAGTTCGCAGTGGGACGGCACGCTGACCGGCAACGGCAACGCACGCTTGGCGCCACGGGCCTTGCAGCCTTCGATGGCGCGCTCTACCGCCGCCTTGGCGCCGGCGATCACCACCTGGCCAGGGGAGTTGAAGTTCACGGCGCTGACCACTTCGCCCTGGGCCGCTTCGGCGCAGGCAGCAATCACGTCAGCATCTTCCAGGCCGAGAATGGCAGCCATGCCGCCCTGCCCGGCAGGAACCGCTTCCTGCATCAACTGGCCACGACGCTCCACCAGCTTGACCGCTTCACCGAGGGTCAGGCTGCCAGCAGCTACCAGGGCGCTGTATTCGCCCAGGCTATGACCGGCAACGTAGGCCGGACGTGCGCCGCCTTCAGCCAGCCACAGGCGCCACAGGGCGATGGAGGCGGTGAGGATGGCGGGTTGGGTCTTGTCGGTTTGATTGAGCAGCTCTTCCGGCCCTTGCTGGGTCAGTGCCCACAGGTCGTAACCCAAGGCATCGGAGGCTTCCTTGAAAGTGTCCAGGACCAACTGATGTTCCGCGCCCAGCTCGGCCAACATGCCGAGGGACTGCGAACCCTGCCCTGGAAAGACGAATGCGAGGGATGTAGACATGTAACAAGCCCCTAATGATCTGGTCGTCGGAAATTGGCGCCCCACACGTGGGAGCGCAAGAAACTGACAGATTGGATGGTCAATTGAACTGGCCGGTCACATTTAAGCATTTCCGGCCCGATTCGCCTAAGGCAACAGATCCTCAAGGCGGCCGTGCAAGCGTTGCGGCAGGTTTTCCTGGATCTCGATCAAGGCGCGCTGGATGGCACTTTGAAAACCCTGCACCCCGCCGAACCATGACTTTTCACCACGATGCCCTGCAACCCGAGGAAACTCGCACCATTGTGCCGCGCCGGAGCCAGGTCAGCCTGCAAGCGCCGCATCAAGGGCAGCGCCAGGGCGCCCACCAGGCGTGACGCCAGGTTGCGCTTGAACAAGGCCTCGATGCGCGCAGCAATCATCGTCGCCAGGCCCTCGCTGGACTTGAGCAGGATATTGCCGACAAAACCGTCGCACACCACCACGTCGGCTTCGCCGCGGTACAGACCGTCACCCTCGACAAAGCCGATGTAGTTCAGGCCTCGCGCGCTTTGCAACAGCGTCGCCGCCAGCTTGACCTGCTGGTTGCCCTTGATGTCTTCGGTGCCGATATTCAGCAGCGCCACCCGAGGCCGGGCCACGCCCAGCGCTTCGGCCGCCACCGAGCCCATCAGGGCAAAGTGCAGCAGATGCTCGGCACTGCAATCGACGTTCGCCCCCAGGTCCAGCAACTGGCAATAGCCCTGCTGGGTCGGAATAGCCGCAACCATCGCCGGCCGGTCAATGCCCGGCAGGGTTTTCAGCACATGCCGGGACAACGCCATCAACGCCCCGGTATTGCCGGCACTGACACAGGCCTGGGCCTTGCCGTCGCGTACCAGCTCAAGCGCCACCCGCATCGAAGAATCAGGCTTGCCGCGCAAGGCCTGCGCAGGCTTTTCATCCATGGTGATGGTTTCGCTGGCCGGTGTAATAGTCAGGCGCGCGCGATCCACCGCCGGATGGCTGGCAATCAGTTCTTCAAGTAAGGAGGGTTGACCGACGAGGGTCAGGTGCAGCGAGGGCGTGGCAGACAGGCAAGCAATGCAGGCCTGAACAATGCTGCGGGGACCGAAGTCCCCGCCCATTGCGTCAATCGCGATGACTTGAGCAGACAAGTGATTACTCGTCAGCGCCCTTGTCGATCACTTTACGGCCACGGTATACGCCTTCTGGCGATACGTGGTGACGCAGGTGAACTTCACCGGTGGTTTTTTCTACAGACAGAGTGCTTGCCGTCAGGGCGTCGTGCGAACGACGCATGTCACGGGCAGAGCGGGATTTTTTGTTCTGCTGAACAGCCATAATTGATTAACTCCTAAACGTTTGGGTCACGCTTTAACTGCGCCAATACACTGAACGGGTTGGACCGCGTTACCTCGTCCTCGCTCGGTTCGGGCTCATCGAGACCCGCCGGCTGCTGGCATTCTTCCGGATGATGAGCAGGCACAATGGGCAAGGCGAGCAAAAGCTCCTCCTCGATCAGTGACTGCAGATCCAAAGGATCTTCGCCCAGTTCCAGCACGTCATAACCTTTCGGCAACGACTGGGTATTCGCACCCTCTTTCACCACAGCATAACTGCATTCGCTGTGGATCGGCAGGGTGACCAGCTCAAGACAACGCTGGCAAACCATTTTGACTTCGGTGTCGATAAAGCTGTGGATTACCACAGACTTACGTTCATCTCGTTCAAAAACGAATTTAGCCTGCACCGTACCGACAGTGTCGGAAAGCGGGTCGCAGAGTCTCTCCAAATCGGCCAGGAGCAGCTCACCTTGAAGGGTGGTGCCACGATCAGCCAATTTGCGCGGGTCAACGTGAGGTGGAATCGGGTCATTCAACATAGGCGCAGCATTATAGGGATGCACCCGGCCATGTCAAAGGAAATTCAGCCCTGTCCGTCACCGGGCCTCCCCGCTAGAATCCGCGACTGCCTTGAGGAGACGCCCATGCTGCCTTTATTACTCGCTTCCAGCTCGGTTTTATCGCCGGGAATTGTTGAACCGCCTGCACCTGCCGTTCATCTGCAGCTCGCCGGATATCGACGAAAGCCACCGCCGGGACGAGTCCGCTGTGGAGCTGGTCAAGCGCCTGGCCGAGGAAAAGGCCCGCGCCCTGGCTGACAGCCATCCGGGCCACCTGATCATCGGCTCGGACCAGGTCGCCGCGCTCGACGGCCAGATCATCGGCAAGCCCCACACCTTCGAAAAAGCCCGTGAGCAACTGCTGGCGGCCAGCGGCAAGCGCGTCAGCTTCCTGACCGGCCTGGCTGTACTGAACAGCGCCACCGGCCATTGCCAGGTCGACTGCATCCCTTTCACCGTACACATGCGACGCTGGACGCCGCACGCATCGAACGCTACCTGCGCATCGAGCAGCCCTACGACTGCGCTGGCAGCTTCAAAGGCCGAAGGCCTGGGGGTGAGCCTGTTTCAAAGCACCGAAGGGCCAGACGCCACCAGCCTGGTCG
>RCNN01000175.1:0-58355 GCA_003667245.1 Heterostelium multicystogenum | reverse complement strand
GACGTTGGAGATCTCTTCGGCGGCCTCGTTGCTTACCGGAACAGGGTGTCCCAGCGACTCGCCGCCAGGGCCAGCAGGCCGATCACGATGATGAGCACCACGATCATCTCGATAGCCCCGAAACCCCGCCTGCTTCTTCGCATGGGCCTTGCGATTGATGCCAGGCTGAACTGGCTTTACTTCTGCTGCTTTTTCCATAGCTACTCTGTGGTTGGGATTTTGCTGTTGTTCTTTCGCTACCGCCTGAATTGCGTCCTGGATGCCCGACACCCCCGAAATAACCGTCATCAGAATCACACCGACCGTGATGATCCCGCCGGCGATTGCCATTTTTGCGGCCGACTGGATCTGCTTGATGCTCTTCTTCAGCCATCGATCACCGAAAGTTGCTCAACGCATCTTCGAAACCATCCTGCCCGACAGGATCATGAGGAACTGGACTGCCTTCTTATCTGGGAAGTCGTATCCGGCCTTGCTCAACGCGACCCCCAGGTTCCCCCCGATACCCAGACCGTAGAAGGCGGCAATTAAGGCGTTCGCGCAACCACGGCTCGCTTCGCGGCCATCATCCGGAGGGAGTCCTGCAGGGAAACGTTTGCTTGGATCATCACGCCGACGTTGAGGAGGAACGTCGAGCCGTGGAGCATTCGATACACCGACCAAGGCGGAAGCTTGTCGAGGTGGACGCGCAGTCCACCTCGCAGATATGGAAGCGAGGCGAAGACCAGGAACAGGAAGATCAGAATGCCGGCCAGGGTGATCGCCCGTAATGGACGACGTATTGGGACATCTCGTAGAGGAAGGCCGCGGCGCCGGACCAGGTCTCTGGATTAGAGGTCCTGGCCAATTTGGGAACCAACTTGGTGGACACCATCACCAGCATCACGCAGACCATGGCCATCAGGAACGACGGATAACACCGTAGCCAGCAGGATGGCTCCCCGATGTCCTGCTTGGCCGTGATGATCTTTCCGCAGTTGTCGAATGAGGTCTTCAGATCGCCAGAACGCTCGCCAGCGGCGATCAGCGTGTATTCCTGATGGGAACCCACTTTGCCAAGGCCTTGGATAGCGGCTTGCCGTCGGCCACCTCACGGTAGCAGTCGTAGGTCACCGCAGCGAGCGCGCTCGCTTCGGTTTCTTCCCGTTCTCACTATAGATCTTGTACATGTCCTTCATGCAACATCGAGGAGCACTCGGTTTTCCAGGAGCAACGACAGCGCCTCGTAGAGCTCCATCCTTATAGAGCCGTAGAACTGCAGTCGGATCACCGCGAGATCCAGCCTGGCCATCAAATCGTGCAACTGCATTTCAATCCCTCAGGGTGATTTCGTCTTCGTCGAGCGTGCAGATGTCGCGCTCTCCGTGCAGCGGATCCACACACCCCATGTTCATCAGGCGAATGAGGTGCGCGTTCTTTGGTGATGCCGCCCATGTGGTCGACCCAGTAAGCCCTGGCGTCGGCCTTGCCCTTCTCTCGGAATGCCTTCATGAACCCCTTGTTCGGCATCATGACCTCCGAGACCACCGTCCGACCGCGCACACCCGTGCCGTTGCAGTCAGAACAACCTGGGCCACACACGTAAACGGTGCTGGGCGTGCAGAAGCGCTCCACCACGCTCAATGAGGTCAGATGGCAGTTGGGCCTTGGCTTGTACGAACGGCAGCTTGCAGCTGTTGCAGAGCGTTTTAACCAGCTCTTGGTTGATGAGCCCGGTCATCAACATGGATCCGTCAGGAGACTTATCTCAATGCCGAGGTCTTTCAGGCGCTCAACGATAGCGACGAGATCGTTCGCGTGGAGCGTCGTCCACAGCTGGTGCCCTGTCATCGCGGCAGTGAAAGCCGCCTTTGCGGTCGCGAGATCGCGGATCTCACCCACCATCAGGACATCGGGATCGAGACGAAGCGTGTTGGAGATCGAGCGCGCCCACTCCCTGGATACCGCTTCAGCATCGTCCGAGTCGCATAGAATTGGGGTTTGAATCGCCCTACCCTTGCCGATCTCGTATTCCGGTGGGTTCTCGATCGTCAGCAAGCGGATCTTGTACTCAAACAGCTCCAGCAGGTCGCTCAACACGCGCTGTAGGGTGGTCGACTTACCTGAGCCGGTCGGGCCAGAAAAAATGATGATCCCTTTGCGGCGTTGGATCATGCGCGTGATCAGCTGGATCTGTTCCAGCAGATAGCCGAGCTCTTCCAGCGACCCGCCGGCCGAGCTCCGCAGTAACCGCATGACCATCAACGTCCCTTTGTCGGTCGGCCTGGTCGCGATGCGGGCGCCATACAGGCCCCAGGCCTTCACGAAGGACTGCTTCAGACGGGCATCTTGCGGTTGGAGGTCGTTGTAGGTTGGATCCGCTACGTCACACATCGACTGGTAGATGGTCGAAGCGATAGCTTGACCATCTTCCGCCCGGATCTGGTCCTTGACGACCAGATCCCCATTTACCCGGTACTCAACGAGCGCGGTATGCCGTGTCTTGTCGATGGTCAAATGGATATCGCTCGCGCCGCAGGTCATCGCGTCCTTGACGAGACGTTGCACCTGCACTTGCCGAGGCGTGGTTTCTTCGATCAGACCGACCGGCTTGGCGACAGCGATCGCCGGCCGCACGGCCGCTGCGTTGGCATAGAGTTCGCGAATCTCCGGCAACGGGTGCTTCTGCAGGGTATAGCGGACCTTGCTACGCCCCAGACGCTCCATGAAGCCGAGCACATACGGATCGCCGAGGTGCGAAGCCGAGACATGGAGCACCAGGTCATCGGTCAGGCCACAGTAGATCCCGCAGCTTCTCATCGATAGAGTACTTCCCGCCGGGAGCGGTAAGCACCTCACGAGGTGTTTCGATAGTAGCCAGCGCAGGAACGCCCATATGCTCTCTCCGTGCCCCTTTACGGATTCAAGCCAGGAAGCATCGGCTGAGGTACGCCGTATCCAGGCTGCCCCATCCCAGGATTCATGCCGTTAGCGACACCTGCCGACGGTGCGTGCGAGGCGAAGCCCACCTGGAACCGTCGACCTCCTTTCTGCAGCTCCACCTTGTCCACGGTGACGTGTACGACCTTGAATCCGCCGGGAATAGTTTCCCCGGCTGCAGCATCGGCCGTGATCCCCGAGGAATAAACAAACGTCGCGTAAAGCTTGCCGTTGACACCCGCTACAGATCGAACCGATGGAGTACCTGCGTCAGCGAGGCCGCCCGACGACAACCCCATCGGGACCCCGCCGGCGCTGCCGCCATTGAGCTTGCGCAGCTCATCTTCCTGCCTGGCCAGGTCGACTTGCGCTTTCTTGAGCAGCACCTGCCCCTGCAGTTGAGTCAGGTCGCCCACGGTTGCGTCGGCAGCGAGCGCACTGGACGATACGACCAACATTGCGATTACGATCGCAGCAGGCATCTTATTTTTGGGCATAGATCTCTCCATCGACCTTCCAGGTCAGTTGGGCCGATTCGAAGTTGAGGTTTACCGAAATCTCGGTCAGTCGAAGCCCAGGACCAGCAAGCCCAGACAGCGTTTCGTTCGGCGCCCGCGGCGACTCATAGCTGAAGGTGAACGTGCGCCAGAACGGCTCGGGCTTCTTCGGCGCGTTTGGATCGTTCGGATCCTCGCCGGGCATCACCTGCCGCTGCTCTTCTGTGGCCTTCTCGTTGATGACGGGCTTCAAGCCGAGACGTTGGAAATGAGAGGAGAACCTGTTCAGCAGCGGATTCATCTGCTCCAGGTCCTCATCGCCGCCTACCCCCATGTCGAGAGGCACATGTACAGCTGCCGCCTGACCCTCTTCGAAGAAGGCGGGCTCGGCGGCAGGAAAACGTGGGGCAGCGCCGATGATGAAATCGCCTACCGTGGCGTTCCCCGTGCGCGAGTAGGTGACGTCGACCTTGTCGAAAGAACAACGGGCGGACTGGAACACCCAGCCGTCGAAAGCCAGAGGGAGCTTGGTGACCTGGGCAAAGCAGACGCGCCAAAAGCCATCAACCTCGGCCATCTTCGCCCACGGGTGTTCGAGAGCCTGCAGCGACTGTTCCTGCTGGGCTTTTTCGTTCAGGCGCTCCAGCTCAAGGCGTTGCTCTTCTGCAATGCGGATCCGTTCCTCACGGATCCGCTTTTCTTCCGCGGCCTTCCACTGGAAGAACACAACAGCGCCGACCAGGGCAAGGACGCCCAGTACGCCGACAACGCCCCACTCCTTCGAGGTCAGGCCGAAGGTCAGCTGCTTGAGCCGGTACTCTTTCTTGAGGCTGGATGCTACCAGCACCTTGTCGAGGTAGAGCTCGTTGTTGGAAAACCCAAACTCGGGTGGAGAAAAGAATTTGTCGTTCTCGTCGGTAAAGAACGCCTGGAAGATCTGCAGTTTTTCCTGAATCTCGACTTGATCACCCACGATGTCGCAACCCGGAAGGATCGCACCATCTTTCACGCCGACCAGCGCGTAGCGCTCGGCACCAAGGGCAAACACGCCAAGCCAGGACTCACCCAAGGCTCCTGCTAGCGCAGCGGCCAGGCTGTACATGCCCTTGGTCACACCAGCGTTCTTCGAGACGAAACCCGCCTGGATGATGCTCCCGTGACGAATCGCCACGATGTCCATCTTCTCGCGCTTTCCGATCTCCCGGGCCTCTTGCATGTAGGCCCGCGGCTTGCTCAGTGGCTGCCAGAAAAGGCCGCTGACGAAGCTCTGTCCGTTCACCGTTGTCACGGTGACCGGCGTCGAGATGACCTCATCCTCCATCGGGCCCATGCTCAACCTTCCACGATCGGAGTGATCAGGACGACGATGACGTCCTTGCTGTTGTCACGCTTGAGGCTACCGCCCATCAGCCAGTTGCTCGCGCTACCAACGCCTGCCTTTGCTGCCGTTGTCCACGGACTGCTCGAAGCCCGAAAGAACCAACGTCTCACCGGACCGCAGCTTGACCATCTGCGAGAAAATTCGGTTGTCGACCTCGGGAATCTCGATGGTGTTGTCGCCGCTGGAGACCTGGCGGATTTGCTTCAGCGCACTGAGGTTGATCGAGTAGCGCAGCAGTAGCTCTTTACCCGGCATCACGTAGGGAAGCAGGTTCATGTTGAAGCCGGACGTGACGGTCCCAGGAGTCAGCGAAGTGGTCGAACCTACGTCAGCCGTATTGGTGGTCTGAATGCTGGCCAGGTAGCTCGTCTGGCGAGCGACCTGGACAGGCACTGGCTGCAGGTTCAGCGTGGTGACGGATGGGCTGGTAATAGTCGATACACGACCTTGCTGGGCCAACGCCTTAACCAGCAAATTCGATCCAGCCCATTGGCTGCTTGTGTCGAGGATGCTGACCGAGCCTTGTACTGCTGCAGCATCCGCCTGGGTGACGTTCTTCCAGCCGATGCCCCACTTGCCGTTTACGGCCGTGTAGACCAGATTCCAGTCGATGCCGAGGTCATCCTTGTCGGTCAAGGTCACGCTCAGGACTTTGACGTTGAGAAGGACCTGCTTGGTGATGTTGCTGTTTTCGCCGTTCAGGAAGTCGCCGACACGGGCAAGCACTTCAGGCGTGTCCGTTACCGTCATCGTGCCGGTGGAGCTAGACATCGACATTCGGCCCACGCCCGGAGTGAGCATCGACTGAACACTGTTTCCGATATCCTTGGTGATATCAGTGTTGATAGTGACGCCGGTGGACTGCGAACTGCCGGAGTTGCCCGATATCCCACCGCCACTGCCTGAGTTGCTGGTACCGGAGTTGCTTACCCCAGCAGCAGAAGTGGTTCCTGAAGACACGACAGAAGTCATGTCGGTGACCGAAGGGATTGCATACAGGCGGAACGTCTTGGTGTCGACGTAGAAGATAGTGACCAGGTTTTCCGCAGCGCTATACTTCCAGGAGAGTCCCAGACGCACGGTAGCCATATCGAGCAGCCCCTTGGCCGGGCCGCCCTTCCACTTTAATCCGCTGATAGACAAATTGCGGCCACCGGACGATGCCCCCAATGCCGAGCCCCCCTGGGGCAGTGCCGGCAGCGGCGGAAGCCCCATGGCGCCGCCAGGATTGGCGGCGGAGCCCTGTTGCTCGCCCAGCGGAGGCAGCGAGAAGCTAGAAGCGCTACTGCCTGTCAGGGTCACATCCGGAGTGACACGAACCGGTATGCCACACCATTTTGTGATCTCCTGACCGACCTGAAAAATGTCGACGTCGGCCGTCGGCGAGTAGGTGATGTCGCAGTTAAGCGCGTCCGGGATCCCGTCGATCTTCAGGTTGATTGGGCGAGTCGATACCCACGGAGTGTCGGAGTAGCGAACGGTTGGCCTTGCCGGCGTATCCTGGCGCGACCGCATACTGGCGGCGAGGCCTTCGGCCGACTCGCTCGCATCCTCGGCACGGCGCATGGTGTCGTTGACATTGCTGATCGTGCAGCCGCTTGCGGCGACGAGCAGGAAGCTCGCGATCAAAGGCTTCAAATTCATGTTCAGTTTCTCGCTGAGATGGCCAGGACGGGCGGAGTTTGCTTCTGGTACACGTCGACCCAGAACGGCTTTTCAGCCTTCTCGTAGCTCCGGAACAGCGTGGTAATGGCGTCTAGGAAAGACCCTTCGAAAGTGAGCGAGGCCTTGATGGGGTAGTCGTAGTCGGCGTTCCACACCACGTCCCAACCAGCCTTTTTGCCCCACTCCTGGACGGAGGTTTTAAGCGTGCTGCCCGGCTTGGCCACCCACTGAGGTTTCGGCGGAGGCGGGGGCGGCACCTTGGCCGCTGCTACAGCAGTTGCCGGCGCGTACACCGGGCGTTTCTCGCCGATGAAGATCTCGCGCTTGTTCCAGTCGACCTCTGCAGAGAGACCCTGCTCGGTTGCCAGAATGTCGAGGACCTCCACCCAGCGCCGGCCACCACGCCAGTCGACCAATTTGCCTTTGTCGACACGGCCAACCATTTCCGCTTTCAGGTACCCATGCCAACCCACCGGCGCAATCTGCTTCAGCGCTTCGGTGATCCGCACTTGGCGACCGAAGCCGCGGCGAATCTCTACCTCCCCGGAGGGCTGCCCAACGAAGGTGACAGCCAGAAGGGTAAAGCCGCCGACGTTTGCAGCCGGCACCGATGCAACCGACAGGCCGGTAGTCGCGCCTGGCTGAATTACGGCCGTCGGCGGCGCTGCAGTGGCTACCGCAGCGGATGCAGGACGGCTCATCGCCGCCGGCACAGCAGGAGACGGCGCCGGTCGCACCGGAGGCTCCTCCGTGACGAAGAAACCCGCATGAGCAGCAACGGGCAATATCGCCATCGCCGCTGCAATCAAAACTAATTTTTTCATCCGCCTTGAAGCCCCTATGTCTTGTGTCTAGCCGTGCCTCATGAGCCCACCAAGGAGACCCTTGGCGGACGGTGCCCTGCCCTGCTCGGCAGCAGGTGGAGGTGTCGCCTCCCGCTCCTGCTGAGCAGCGTTCCGGGGCACGCTCGGTGGCTCCGGCTCCTGGGCTTGCTGCTGCTCCACAACAGTGGTTTCCACGCGACTTTCATTGCTTGAAAATCGCACTTCGTCTTTTTGCGTATTATTACTTTCGTTGTTTGATAACGCAACACTAACAGAGCCTAAAGCCTTTGCCGAAAGGATTTGATTTCCCACGGAGAGGCACAGCTTTAGGTACTCCTTGTCAGGTTTACCGAGCTCGGCTGATCGGCGATCGAACTCATCCATAACAGCCAGCTCGGCAGGACGCTTGAAGGAGAGGCGGAGAAGAAATCTCCGCCCGTAACGCTCCCAACTCTTGCTGGTCGTCCTGGCCATGAATCAGGCCTCCTGCCCCGAGGAGTCCGCGATTGCCTCCAGGGCCTGGATCACCCGCTGCTGCTCTGCAGGGGACTTCCCGGCTAGCTCCTGGAGAAGCGCATCGACATCGATTTCCATCTTCAGGTACTTGAGCATTCCGCGAGCGTTGGGAAAACTCCGGGCGCGTCGGTACGAGCAGGTGCGGGAAGGCTTCTTTCAAGCAGTTGGACATGAGAGCAGCACCGCCGCCCACCAGGATCACCGCCTGCATCTCGGCGGCATCGCCAATCCGGCGCTTAGATTCGCGGATGATCTGTTGCGAGATCTCGGCTACCGCAGCGTCGACGATGTCGCCGACATCGTGCTGCAGACCTCTGAGGCGGATGTTGCGGTGCCGGGCAACCGTGCTCCAGCGTGGAGAGGCGGATCTTGCTGGCACCGAACTTACGTTTGAGCTCGTTCTCGATGATGTCGTAGACATTGCTGATGCCCACCACACCGGTACCGGACCCCACGTGATCAAGCTTGCCGCCGCCATAGACGGTGACACAGTCAGTAGTGCGCCCACCGATGTCGATAACGGCAACGGGAGCGTCCATCTCAACATCGGACTTGAAATTGCCGTTGTCGTCGACGACGTAGTCGATGTAGGCCACCAGGCCTTGTGCCGTCACCCGCTGCTGGATGATCTGGATGGGCTGCAACCCGCCCAGCGGTTCGACGGGTTCGGAGAGGTTCGCCATCTTGCGATCGATGAGGGATTGGTTGGGCTCGCTGCTGCCGGCAACAAAGAACGACTGAAACGGCAGGCCGGTGGCCAATACCACTCGTTTTCCAGAAAGCCCGAGCGAATGGAGCGTGTGGTGCACTAGGACGCGGTTGATTTCGCTGGTCGAGAAATCATCGAAGCGAGTGTCTTCGCCGTCGATTTGCGGATCCACGGTGTACTCGCGCCCGCTGGTCTGGTAGCCGCCCAAGCCTGCATCCCCGTCGCCACCGCCGATCAGGGACAAGGTGAAGCCTGCCCGGGCCAGAGATGGATGCGCGATCAGCGCGTCGCTCGCCAGCCCTTTCATCTGGCGGAAGCCGTCATCTACTACCGCGAGTACTACATCATCAGCTCCGACCGCGGCCGGAGAATTGTTTTTCGAAGCCATCATGCTCCCCTTATTTGATTTTTCTTTGCGGCTTGTGCCACCACGCAACGCCGTACCGAACCGGCCCGGCGATCCAACTGCGCAGGGCGCGTAAAGCCACCACCATTGAAATTCCAAGCCACTCCAGCACCCCGAAAAGCACAAACACTGCGAGCGCTGCGCCCATCGTCCACGGCCGAATGTGCATAAGAGCCAAAGCAAACGGGAACGCCGCCCGTGCATCGAAAATGAAGAACCGCACCGTGAGGGCGGTATTACGCCATTCGTTTTTTCTAGGCATGAGCCACCTCCAGCACACCGAACGGCGCCTGCGAGGTCGCCTCGGCCGCCTCGCCCTCCGCCCGGAACAGATCCACCTGCGTTTGATCGATGCGTCCTTCCGCGTGCAGACGTTCCGCGTCCTGCAACATCGACTGGCCGAACTGGGCCAGCAGCTGGCCGGCGCGATACGGCAGAAGCGAGATGTTGGTTGCGGCCGTTTTTGAGCAGCTCGTTGCGGATGTAGCTGTTGAACACCAGGTGTTCCCGCACAGCGCAACGACGACCATCTGTGGAGCGCACCAAGCGCTGGCAGACGATGATTTCGATGTTCCCGATCACAGCCCCCATGATCGAGTAGAGCTCCTCGACCGGGCAGGCCTGGATCAACCGCAGGAAAGTGGTCTGTACGCTGTTGCTATGAAGAGTGCTGAGGACGAGGTGACCCGTTTGCGCTGCGAGCACCGCCGCCTTGATGGTTTCGGCGTCCCGCGACTCACCTACCAGGATTACGTCTGGATCGCGACGCAGTGCGTTAACGACTCCCAGAGCGAACGAAGCGACGTCGGCCGGCACGTCAGACTGGTCGATCTCACAGGACGTGGTTGCCAGGGAGTCCAAGCGGTACTCGATCGGCGCCTCAAACGAGACAATGTGCGTGTCGGACTCGGGATCCTCGGCGATCTTGCGAATCCACGAGGCGAGCGTCGTCGTCTTGCCGGCGCCGGTTTCCCCCGTGATGAAGACAAGACCCTGCAGTGGGAACAGAGCCCGCCAGAGATCCGCGTGGTACTCCTCCTCTCGCGCTGCAGGCGGAACTTCTTTCAGCTCCCGCATGATCACGGAGATGCCGAAAGCACCATCAATGCGAACGCCGGTGGCACACCAGCGGAAACGGTAGTCTTTCTCGCGGTTGACCTTCACTGAGAAGGCCTGGTCCAACGGCGTACCCTTGCGAAGTTCAACCTCGGCGTTAGCCCCGTACATCAGCACCACCAGACGAAACCACCTCAGCATGCTGCAGCGGCCTGGTAGTGAGGCGAACCAGTCGCCCATGCACCCGGGCAACCACCGGGCGGGAAGTCTTGAAGTAGACATCAGACGCTTCCATGTCCATTGCATGGATGAGCACCTGGTCGAAATCGGCATCGTTGAAGCGAGCCGCCTCCCCTTTCATGAGATAGCCGGTCAGCCGATCACGAGCAACGGTCACGGAGCTCATCTCGGCACCGCCACCGGCTTCCAGATCGCCGGATTGGTTTGCAGCTGCGGCTTCGCCGTAATACGAAGAACTCGATCATTGATATTGATTTCGTTCCCATTTCCGGTAACGCCCATCTTCGACTCGGCAACATAGGGCTTGCTAATCATGCCCTTGGCAAGAAGGCTCTTATAAAGAAACCATACCTTTGTAATCTCGTTCCAAGCGAGCCAACGACTGACCGAATATTTCATCAGCTTGTTTGAAAACCGATATCCCAGCCTTGGGAGACATATTTCTCCCATACTTTCTTTTCGGCGTCATTTTTCGGCAACAGGCTCGTGGCCGGGACTTCTACTTGATATTGGAAGTCGTGCAGCAAGTAATCGCGCCAGTTAGTCGGCGCAGTAACAAATCTTGCTTGGCTCTCAATGCGGTAAGTAGCGTCAGCGACGCGGATAGTTTCGGTGTCAGGCAAGTTCAAACTTACTTGACCGTAGGACAGAACCGGGGGCATTACATTTCGCTCAAGAACTAGCGCGGCAAAATTAAAAATGCCGTCGAGAAGCGACTCGTTGGCACTCAGCATTTTGCCAATCTCATAGGATCGACGAGCCAAACCGCTTCGAACGCCATATCCCAAAGCCGCTTCTTTCAACGAGCTGAGACGGATAGCCGGAATGTCGCTTTCAATACTCGATTCATGAGCTGCATTGGTGCTTCCAGTGAGGACGCCCGACAAGTCCGGCGGCGGAGCATCCTGTCCGGCGAATGCGCCAGACGCGGCCAACAGGCAAGCAGCCAAAAGACCACACTTAAACGGCGCCATCGGTGTACCTCACTTCCACAACACGAAGCGAAGGATTCACTACGATGTCCGCACGCACACCGGCCTGGATGCCGACGTTACGCAGATGGTCAGAAATGCTCGCGGGGGACTCGCCGATCTGCCACAAGGATCGGAACAGCCGGCGGTTTACCCATGAACTTCACTTCGTAGCCGGAGAACGATGCGAGCTTGCTCACCGCCTGTTCGAGAGAGCCGTGCCAGGGCATGGTCACGACCTGCTCCATGCCGCGGATCTGAGCATAGATCCGCGGCTGCGAAGGCCGGTTCTTCATCTTCTCGTACTGCTCAGCTTCAGCAAGCTGCGTGAGCGACTGCTGGATGTTCTTCGCTGTTTCCTGGAGCTTCTGGTAAGCGGGGTCGTCGCTGTAGCTCTTGTCGCCACCACGGCCAGTCCCAGCGCACCCGGACAACAACGTAGCGACAAGCAGAGAGCCAGCAATCACTCGGTTCTTCATCGTATCTGCTCGTTGGTTGATGGATAAAGCGCTCCTTACAGGAAAACAACGCTTTAGCGCACGACTATACATCAACGAAAGTCGAACGATAAGACAATGATAGTCAGAAGTGACCCACCACTCAACACCAACCCACACCCATATAGGTCTTAGGTGACCTAAAATCCCTTCTGCCCGCCAAATAGGTCACCTGTGACCATCCCTATAGCCAGTGCGAGATGCCGCAGATACAGGGCTTTCGGGAGCCAATACCCCCTTTAGGTCACATGTGACACTCGGCAGCAGCACCGCCCTACTCCGCCGACAAATACCCAGACACGCCGACTCTTTTTAGGTCACAGCTGGCAGATCACTCGCAGCGGGTGATGCGCTCGCCGATGGATCGATGACGAACTCAGCAACGTCCGTTTCCGAATAGGTCAACACGGGTATCGAACGAAGATTTCTGGCGACAATAGTCTGCATCTGATACGTTACTTGGAGACGTTTTACGGTTCCGAGTAACGGGGGTAGCCAAATAAAACTTATGATTCCGAGTAGACTTCCGGAAACGAATGAGCAGTACGTCATCAAGGCTCTCTCTGTCTGCTCCCAAGCTGCCCAGGCATACGGCATCGACTCCCCCCATTCGGTACCGCCACTCACGGTGATCGAGCACCTCATCACCCGTAAGCCCTCGATCGCCCGTAACACCTGGAAGCAGTACAAGAACGCCCTTCGGCATCTGTTCACTGAGCGTATGGCGGCGACTGAGGAGAAAGTCGTCCAGGAAGAGCTCCAGGCCGCTCTCCAGATGCTGGATACGACCTCATCAGAGGCACCCTTCGAAAAGGGACTCAGACATCCTCCAAGAAGCAGAAGGGCTTTAAGCGAGCCGACTACCAACGTTTGCTTTCGTACCTGGAGATGCACCAGGGCAAACACCGCTATGCGCGCCCATTGAAGACCTGGTTGAAAGCGACCTACTTGGTCGGTCTGCGGCCGGGAGAATGGAAGTCAGCCGGCGTGACTGAGATCCACGGCCGCCCCGTACTTAATGTCGAGAAACGCGAAGGCCACGAACGGCCGCGGCAATGGAACGTTCCGCTCCCTGGATCTGGGGGATCTGACAGCTGACGAGCTGGAGGACATCCACGAGATGATTGCGATGCTGGAAGGCTACGCCGGCGAGCTCCCGTTCGACACCCTGCAGGAGAGGATGGGCGACTACATGAAGTACGCCACCAGGCATTGCTTTGGGAAGCGAATGAAGTATCCGACGCTGTACTCAATGCGGCATCAGTTCTCGGCGAACGCAAAGCTGGCCGGCAACAGCAAGGCCGAGGTGGCCGCGCTGATGGGGCATGGAAGTGACGAGACCGCAGGAGAGCATTACGCGAGAAAGGTTTCAGGTGATGCCGCCGGAAAGGTGAAGCCGTTAGCCTCTGATGTCCAAAAAGTGCGATTGAAGTCGAAGACGTTCAAACCGAGGTCCAAAGTTGCTTTAGGCGGCGAATAATGATCGGCAAAAAAAAAGGGATCTTTATGCTCCCTTTTTTGTTTGTATCGCTATGACAACTACGACTGCAGCCAGGATTCCACTACGTCGGCGCCGAATTGAGTTTTCCACTCTTTCAGAATCTTGTGATTACCACCCTTCGTTTCAACAACCTCGTTCGTGTTTGGGTTGAGATAGCGTTTTAACTGCCGCTCACGGCGCCCAGAATTCGGTTGAGTCTTCGAACTGCGGTTTTGTGCTTGCGGATCAAGTAAATTGATGACATCACGGAGAGATTTATTGTATTCAGACATCAAAGCACGCAGTTTGGTATCGAATTCGAGCTCTGCTTTCATCTGCCCATTCTGCTGCAAGCTAGCTAAACGAGCCTGGAGATCTTTGATGGCCTGCTCGGTAATACGGTACTCGTTAATCAGAGACATAGCATGGCTCGCTTATTCTGGAGGTCTGATAGTAAAAGAATTTGTGTTCGAATTCAAAACAGGTGCACTTTCCGTGCGATCTCCTTATACGGCCGCGCAGAGAGCATTTTTGCTATTTTGGGGGTCTGGACGTGGGCATCACGCTCGCAATAAAGGCTGCGCCTTTAAGCGCGTCGGCCCAGATGCGGATAGTTTCTACGGCTTGAGGCTGTGTAAGAGTCTCGGCGCGATACGTAGCCAGGCTCGCCTGCAACTCGTCCAGACGCTGGGCGGGCGTCCGCTCCAGATCCCAGCTTAAATAGTCACGGAAGGCAGATCGCAAATCCGCGACGAGGCTCGAAACCTCATTTCGACGCCATTGCGCAACGGTGTAATGTGAAGAACGCGGCGGTTCCTCCTGCATCACCTTACGCAGCCGGGAGTGGTCCTGCAGGTAGACCGCGTGCCCCAGAACAACCCGGGCAACCAGGTAAAGCTCAAGGATCTGCAACTGCTCGTTCACGGTATCCGCTGGCATGGCAAAGTTCGTCTTGACCAGTTGCTCGGCCTGTCGCTCCCACAGCTCGCGCTTTTTGGCTATAGCCTTCTCGTCGCGAGCCTTGCGCTCCTTTGCGTGCTGCACGTTGTATTTGACCGAATCCAGAAGCGCTGCAGCGTTGGTCAAAAGCTCCCGTTGCTCGGGGGAAAGTTTCTCGCCCAGGCGCCCAAGTAGCGAGCCGTACTGAGTCAGAGCACGGACTTCGCGGGCAGCGGCAGTAAGGCCGGTCTGAACCTTTCGCATGTCCTGGGCGCTGTAGTAGGTTCCAAGCTCCAAGACTAGATCAGCCGTGATGCCTGACGCCTGTGTCAGGCCGTTGCGTTTGCTGGTTGCCATAGGAACTCCCCTGAACAGCTCAGTCGTCGGCCTGTTCATTGGCCAAAATTGCGTTCAACACGGTTTCGTCATCGTCGAAGCAGCCGTCTTCAGCCAGGCCCAGATTCTCGTCGAGGATAACGCAGACGGCCAGAGCGGCTTGCGCTGGATCAGCGCTGTACTCACGAATGACGCGCTCGATTTGTTTACGGAGAAGGTGCGCGGGCTCGACCTGGCCTACTCCACGCTCAGAGGCTGGATCAGCTAGGCCCACGGGGGTAGGCGCTTCTGCCTGCGGGTCGGCGCCGATGATGGCGCCAGTGATGGTTCGAAACTTCAATTCCATGCTTGGTTCACCTACTCGGTTCAGTTGGAACGGCTATTTTCTTATGGTCGGAAGACTTTCATATTTCCGGTAATAATCACCGGTTCACCTTCTGAGTAAATGCGCTTAAAACGTTCATACAGGGCTGGATCGTAGCTCGATGGCGTGGTCACAACACCATGCCCTGCGTTGAAAACGCCCAGGCATTGCTCTTGCTCGGTTGTCGAATCGGGGATCGCCTGCGGTTTTTCAGTCATGGTCTTGCTTTCCTATTTGGACTCGTAAATTGTGCGCACTCGCTCTACGACCGGGTCGTCCAGTAGAACACGCCCATGGATGAACAAACTCACCGCACCCCAGCGATCGCCATGCTGACTGTTCAGGGAAGTCGCAAGATTGGCTGCAGCAGCCTCGTAGAACGAGCAAGGCGCTGCAAGAGGCGTCTCCCCCAGCTCGTGGATCATGAGGGCTCTGAACAGCGCAAGTTCCACCCCATGAGACTTGGCAGATGTCACCGCACAATCGGGTAGTGACTTACTTTCGGCAAAGGCCGGGCCAGTCTCCGTCAGAGCCCCAAGCAGAGCGAGTGAGAAAACTATGTTCTTCATCATGTGTGTCTCTTACGACGCCAGAGCCATGCAATGATCGAGGCTAACGCAACCACTCTTCCCTTCCAGCCAAATGACTGCCGAGTGGCCACCAAGCACTTGCGCCTCGGTGGTGGACTTGCCCCGATGCGTCTCCCCTTCACCGCGGATGTCCTCGTAGGCGATTAGCGTGCCGAGCCCGTGCAGTTTGTTCCAAGCGTCGCACTGGGACTGCAGTTGCGCTGGGGTTTTTCTTTTGTTTGCCATCTGAGTATTTTCCTCGCGATCTCAAACAGTGGCCTGGCAAAGCCAGGCCACTAGCAGAATCAGTTGTTTGCAGAAGCATCAAGAATCAGCTTATGGCTGCAATTGGTCGGATTACCGTCGACCAGAGTGCACCCTCCGAAACCGAACTCCAGGGGCTGTCCCTTTTTGATTTCGAACGACTGACTGAACTCGTTTCGGCTCATCTTCGGCAAATCAATCGCCAGATTAGTACCAGCCAGGGGCGCCTTGTCGAACCCCTCCAGCACAGCCAGCGAGCCTTTTACGGCGACGATCACGTTTTCACCAACAACAGCTGTCGGAGTCATCGACATATCGAGGCCCGTAACAAGCTTGCCCGGAATCAGCGTCGTTTTTTTGCCGTCGCTTACAGCTTTTTCGATATAGCTGTGGAGGACCTGGTCTTTAACGGGAAGGGTATTCCCCAGAAGAGTCGGTGCGGCAAACGAAGCGACAACCTCGTCCCCTTTGAACACCTTACCGCTCAGAAAGATGTTCGACCCGGATTCCGCCAGAGCCGAAGTGGCCAGCATGGGAAACATTACAGCAACAATCAGGAAGCGCTTCATCGCTTGTTATCCTTGGGTTGGTTTTTCAGTTTTCACGGTGAAAACAGCGAGCACCTAAGCTTGCTGTCGTTCCTCTTCAGGCGCGTCGGAGTCCTCAGTCGCCAGATCTTTTTCAGCCCTGTCGAGGGTACGCAGCAGCTCATCGAGCAGCAGCCGAGTCTCGACAGCCAGGGAGGTATAGCCAGGATCCTGGCGAACGGTCTTAGCAGCCTGGTAGAGCGAGTCAGAGTGCTTCTTCACCACTCGCTTGATTGCTGCGCCAGGCGCGTGCTTCGCAGTCGCTTTGTTCCGGCCCTGGGCCTGTGCTGCAGCAAGCATCTGCTCAAGAACCTCGACGGCCTTGTCGCCATGCGTCTTCAGCAGCTTGACCGCTTCAGTGGCCGAGATCCGGTCGTCGATAACGGCATCACGAATAGATTTCGGTCCCCCTACGAGCATCAGCAGGCCATCGACATAGGCAGTACCGAGGCCCATCCGATCGGCGACGACTTCGAGCTCTAGGCCGTAGCGAATCAGGCGTTTGCAAACCAGGCCCGTTTCGTAAGGCGTCAGGGGCAAACCGGTGTTGCTGCGGTACAGCTTTACGGTCAGGTCCTCCAGGGAGACGCCGCGCTCTTCCGGTACCGCAGGAATCGTTTCGATCTCGGCGCCTTCTTGAATAGCCAGAAGCACGGCCTTGGTCCGGCAGTGGCCATCGGAGACGTACTTGACCTCCTGATCACCTTCGCGAGCGATGTACACCGCGATGGGTTTGTCCATGTAGTAGCCTTCGGACTTCATCGAGTCCGCCAGTGCCCGGATATGCGCTTCCAGACCAGGGCGCGGAGTGCGCGCATTAAAGCCCGACATGAACTTCAGTTCGCGGGGATCCACCTGCCAGAGATCACGGCTTTTCGATCCCGACATAGCCTTCTTCGTGCTGCCCTGAACCAGGTCGCGTTCGAAGCTATCGAGCGGCATCTCAACTTGTTTTGCCATCACTGTCCCCTACCCTGCGTATCCGTTGTCTGGTTTGTTGCTATCGAATCGCGACTATCAGAGCTCAATCTGCTCTTCGCGTGCGCCAGGATCGTTTCGGGGCAATCACGCCACCGTTTGCTTTCCCGACTCGCCAGGTACGCCTTCCAGGTGCTCACCGCGATCGGCTTGGCCTGTCCAACATTCACCAGCTCCAACGCTTCCAGCTGAGTCATCCCGGCCTTTTCAATCAGCCTTCGGAGCAACGCCCCGTTGGTTTCCTCGGCAGTCATGCCATTCTCTCCACGGTGCACTTGTGCACCTATACTACACAGCAAATCGAAAAGATCAACAAACAAAAGTCAATTGTGACCTATTCCCTACCCTGCCCTTCTCAGCGCACATTTTTTAGGTCACATGAGCCCTATAGGTTTAGGCTAAAACTCGATTAGGTCACCTTTGACCGTCTATCGATTCGGGGTTTAACGCCTTTTTTTAGCCTAAAACCCCGAGGATTTCGCATCAGGTATTGCAAATCCTCGGGGTTAGCCCTACTTTTTAGGCACACAAACCCCGAGAAGGATTCGCTTCAATGGAAAACAATGAGTTCGGCATCGACCAGTACCCCTTCACCGACTTTCAGCAATTGTTCTATTCGAGCAAGTACGCGGCAGAGTGCATCCAGGTAAGCCAGGACATGCTTGCCCTGATCGAGAAGCAGCACAATCTCAACATCCGCCGCATTCCCCGCGGCACTGTCGAAGCACGTGGCTATACCCTCGACGATATCTTTCGCATCGCGTCGATCAGACGTGAGAGTGGCGTAATCAAGCCATTCCCTCGACCTATCACACTCTCGGTATACGTGCAGAAAGGTGGCACGGCGAAGACGACCACCGCCTGCAACCTGGCGATACAGTTCAGCTTGATGGGGCTGCGCACTCTGGTGATCGACAACGATCCACAGGCCGATGTCACGAGCATGTTGGGTTACGATCCCGACCTCACTGCAGCCGAGCTGGAGGACGTCGGTGTACCAGGGGCCCGAGCTGTAGACGGGCACATCGGGAATCTTATGCGTGTCGGCAGCACCTACACCCCCTTGTCGCTGGAAGAGGTTATCAAGAAGCCGTTTGGCGAATTCGGGCCGCATCTCATTCCGGCCGAAGTCACGCTCGACGAGATGGATATCGTGCTGCGGAACGCAAACGGCAGCGACTTCCGCTACTCGATCTTCATCGAGCAAGCACGCAACGGGAAGCTGCCGCACTGCGATCTTTCTAGCTACGACGTGATCATCATGGACAATGCACCGTCCGGCACAATGCTTTCTCGCAACTCGATGGTCGCTGCAGATTTCCTGGTCTGCCCCATCCGGATGGATAAGTTCTCGTTCAGAGCCCTGTCGCGCCTTGCATTCCGGCTGAGCGAGTTCGCCAAGGACTTCCAGCGGTCGCCTGAGATCATTGCGATCCCGACTATGTACATTCGCAACCGCCCGCGGATCCAGGCCAACCTGGAGCGCCTGACTACCCTCTTCCCGGGCAAAGTGACGCAGAGCCCGCTTTATCACAACGAGGACTATTCGAAGAGTCTTGAGGAAGGCATCCCTGTTTCGCTGTGGCGTCAGGCCAGCGACAATTCCGTCGGCGCTTTCCGCACCGTGTTCTCTGAGGTAGTGTCCCGTATCCGTGACGTCCTGGAGGCTTCGAAATGAAATCTACGCGCCCACTCGGGACTAGCCAACCAACCCATATTCAAGGAGTCCCCGTCGCCGAGGCGCCTGCAGCTAATCTCGGCAGGTCGATGAGCGACATACTGGCGGAGCGAGGGCTGCTCGACGACTCTCAGGCCCAGACTTCCGGTGTCCCTGCTGAAACTTTTCACGGTGAAAAGTCGACGAATTTTCACGGTGAAAAATCTGTAGGACCTGCAGCGCCTCTCGAAGGTCAGTATCTGCCAGCCAAGGAAGGTGTCACGCTTCTCGATACCGACATGGTTGATCCAAGCCCGTATCAGCCACGGAAGATCTTCAACGAAGTTGCACTCCAGCTTCTGGCTGACGCGATCCAGGCCAACGGCGGTCTCAACAATCCTATCGTCGTCCGCCCCAAAGCCAATGGTCGCTTCGAGCTTGTTGGTGGTGAGCGCCGCTGGCGGGCGCATGACATCCTGCAATGGACCAAGATTGAGGCCTATGTCCGGGATCTGTCTGACGAAGATGCAGCTGTCCTGGCCGTCACAGATAACGAATCCCAGGAGCCACTGACGGACTTCGAACGTGCGTTGAGCTACAAGAAGCTACTAGACAGCAAGGCCGTAAAGAACCAGATGACGCTTTCCCGCCGTGTTGGTCGAAGCATGGCCACCATCAGTCGCTGCCTGGCCTACTTCAAGCTGCCGCAAGAGACTCTCACACTGCTTGAAGACGATCCGGCATTCATCGGCACTAAGCATGTGGCCGATTCTGGCGGCATTGGCAGACGAAGGGCACAAGGACCTGGTTGTCCAAGCTACGCAACTCGTCTTCGATGGAAAGCTCTCCCAGGAAGCCGCAGTTGCTTGGATCAAGAGCTCGGTGAGGAAGAGCAGTGATTTGCCGCCGGCGCCTCCGGTGCCCGTTAAGCTCTTCGCGAAAGGTCGCGAGTTGGCCGACCTGAAGGTTCGAGGGCAGAAGATCACGCTCGACTGCCCCAAAGGCGTCAATCCGGAGGAGGTTCTGGAGCTCATCAAGAAACACTTCGATCCACCATCTGAGGCTTGAGATTTTCCCAACCAAGGGCGCGATGAGCGCCCTTTTTTTTGCCCCATATTCTTTCACCTTACCTACATGACACCAGCTGATGCGAGTGATGTGGCAGCCCTTTTCACGGTGAAAAGGGCTGTTCATGCTGCCAGAAGGGCCAACAAGACCACATTCGCATGCAACCCCCATATCCTTTCACCTATCCGGTGCCAAGCATATGCCTATGTTTTTTTCACCGTGAAAACCGATACGGTTGTTGCTTGTAGATCATCCATGCAGCATCTCCGCCTGAACGTGGTCGAGGGAGTGCATCGTAGAACAGGAGGTCGGAAAGGAGAGGGTGGGGGAGGGGAGATTGGGAAGGGTATGCGTAAAGAGAAGGGGGCCGAAGCCCCCTTTCCTTTACGCACCAAGCGATTTTCTGTAGAGCTCAAGCGCTTCTTCGTAAGGAGGCAGCAGTTTTTCAGCGACGAACATGTAGAAGTTGTTGACGACCATGGCACTACCTTCACCTTTGGCGAGGAATTCGGCCCATTTCTTCAACATGAGGCGCTGCCCAACCAGGGTTGCTGCAAACTGATCATTGAGGGAATTGCGCACCTCACTGTCCATACCAGCAAGGAGCAGTTCAACCTCCGACCGGCGCTGAGCGTTGAACTCGCGGCGGACAGCATCGTCATCCTGCAGAAGGCTCTGTTGACCAGCCTGAGCGGCTTTGGGACTAGCCTGAGCCCCGCCTTGCAGAAGCTTGTCGAGCCCAGTCTTGGCCAGCTTCACATCTCCATCGCGCAGAACACGGAGGAAGTAGGGGGCAATGCCTTTCGCGCCGGCCTTGATCTTCCTTCTGTGTACTTCTCCTGGACGTATTCCATAACGATGGAGATACGATCCTCAGAGTGGAGGGCCAGCGCTTCCTTCGCCTGAGTTTCCGTCAGGCAGAAATCGTCCTGCAACTTCCGCAGCAGCTCGTGGTTGAAGCTGGATGGAGAGTCGATCGCTAACGCGCCCTGGACGTTCTCCTGGATGCGAAACTTGACACCGACGACCTTGCGCTTCTCACGCTGCAGCTCGACCTCAAGACAGATGTCCGATATTGAGTTGATCTCTTTGATCGCAGGCTGGATGACAGCCGGTTGAGGATCTTGAACTCATCATAGCTGGCAGTGTTGTTCACACCGAGCAGCTCACGGAAGAGGGGGAGAGGGAGGATTGGTGTTTGATTGATTGCTCTGTAGCGAGCGCAATTCTCGTACAAAGCAAGGGCATGCCCTGAGCTGAAGCGCGAGATGATCAGCAGGTCAATTCGAGCATAGAACTCCGGATTGTAGAGCTTTGTCCGCAGCTGCGGACTGTAGGCATAGCTGCAGATCCCGTCTTTGATCGAGGCGCTAGCAAGCGCCGTGGTCACACCCCAGTCGCTCTTGCCCTGGTGATCGATGATGTCCCATTTGATCTTGGTGGTGACATGTCCTCAAGGGCGTCCTTGAGGTATTTGACGTTTTTACTGTCAAACCCAGCGAGATCCATAAGGTCGCGAACAGGGATGGTGTGCAGCTGCAGGTTCACGTCTGGGAAGTCATCGTAGGCATTGTGCAGCAGGACGTTCCAAGCCTTCCGCTGAAGGCACGAAATGTCGTTCTTGATGTGAATCGCCCCAGCGTGCTTCCGAACGCTTGGCGCCAGGACGTTTTGCCCCGGTGTTGCTGCCGGCCATGCCCATGCTTCCCCCCTGCAAGCCTCCAAAACTGCATAGATACTATGACGAAAGTCAAAAATGATCAAGAAACGAACAAAACAGACAGACAGACAACCTCTCGCGAGCTGCGGTGCTTGAGGTCCACTCCACTCCGGTCCGGTCCGGTTGCAGGTACCCGCTCGGTCGAATTTTGCGGTAGTTAAACCGCTGTTTAAATTCTAGTCAATATATTTTCACACACATACAAAAACTTTCTGGATTGGATCCCATGTCTGTTTGTCTGTTTCTTTTTTAAACAAACAAACAGATATTTAGAGGCTGCTAAGTGTTTGATTTAAAGGGTTTTATTGGGGTTAAGGTGAACGTTTATGGGGTGAGGGTGAATATATATGGGGTGAGAAGTGAAAAACTTATGGGGCGAAGGTGAAAGTTTATGGGGAGCAATGGTGAAAGGCTATGGGGTGAGAGGTGAATGGATGTGGGGCGAAAGGTGAATGGATGTGGGGAGCGTGAAGTGAACGTTTATGGGGCCTCCTGAGCAAAGGTGAAAGCATATGGGGGCCATTTGAAGGCTACTGGTCGAGCACCAGGATCGGGGGAAAGGTGAACGTTTATGGGGAGGTTAGGAGGTGTAGCCCCTTAAAAGGTGAACGTTTATGGGGTTGAGCGTGAGTTGTGGATCTGACCAACGGGTCGGCATCCGACCAGGCCACTGAAATGAGTCACCGTTCGATGCCCCGATGAGGCGCGGAAGGTGGCAAAGGTGAAAAAATATGGGGAGGCCATCAAGCGCGGCATAAACCCCAGTAAATACAGGCGTCTGCGGGGTACTTTTTATTTAAAGGGTGAACATTTATGGGCAGGCAGCCGATCTCCCGTTGGCCATAAACAAGCAGCCACATGTGACCTAAATCCCGCCAAAGGTGAACGTTTATGGGTTGGCTTGGGGAGGAGAGCATGAAAGGTGAACGCATATGGGGCGGCAAATCGTGTCTGGGGGGATCGTGGGTGGCAAAGGTGAATGGATATGGGGCCGATGGCTTATTTTGACTTTTGTTGTGCTATCCGCGATGCTTTTAGGCGACATAAACAATTTTGCGGCTTTCGCCGTATGGGAGAGGTTCGCTATGCAAGGTCCGCTGCCGTTGTTCGATGTGCCGAAAGACAACACGGGGGTCAGCCGCGGTATGTTCGCTGTGGCTTCCAGTACCAGTAACCGGCCGAAGCTTGATCTGGCTGATCTGCCGTCTCCGCCGCAGAACGGCACTCTGCGCCCCCGCTAACCAGGTAGGGGAGCGAATACATGTCTTCTACCTATGCAGAGAACGAGGTGTTCAGTTTCTGTGGCACCTTGAAGGAGAGCTCGGTGGCGAGCTGAAGAGTGGATACGCCGTTGCACAGTCGGCCGAGGAGGCAATTCGGTCGATGCGGGAATGTGGTTTCTACATCTCGGCGATCACTTCATTGGCTGAGGTGAAACAGACCGTTTCCATCCTGGAGCTCATCGCTCATCGCCATCCTGATATCGAGCCGACTGATTACGTAGACGTCTATCCGGCAGAGATCCAGCCCTATCCTGAAAGCAACGTGTTCTGCTTCACGGGCATGTGGTCGATGCGTTTGGGGCATTGAAGGCTGGTTTCATTGTGGCAGCGATGTCGACTTCGTTGTGACCTACCTGAAAGGACTGGGTTTTGTTGTCGAGTCGGCAACGTCCTTGGAGCAGCTCCGCCAGGCAATGGCGGACATGATGGCGATAGCCGACGACGATGCCTCGTTCGACCACAGCTGCGTGGTCAATTTCAAATCGGCCGCCTGAGGGCGGCCCCATCCTCAGTAGCATCTCAACCCGACAACAGGAAAAAGTGCGGTGTCCATTCGTTGACACTAAAGGTATTTTTGCGTATTTTCCGCATCTATCAACTAATGAAAGTCGTTGGGGTTCGTTCGGTATGTTCAGGTACTTCACCACGCGATGACGAGCACTGCCTGGATCTGAGCCGTCTGCAGTTCTACAAGAAATACTTCGGCAAACTGCTGAACGCCCTGATCTTCTCTATTGTGCTGAACTTCGTCACCGGCGGTGCTTTCGTCTGGGTCAAAAACCCGTGACGTCGAGCGTGAGTACTTCGGCCAGGACTCGGTGACTGGAAGGCTCACGCAGATGGTTCCGCTGAGCGAACCCTTTGTATCGCCCCAGAAACTGTTGGACTGGACAGTCGAATGTGTTGCTGGTCGCGAACAGCTACGACTTCGTGCACTCGCAGAAGCAGCTGCAGCGCAACTCGCCAGTGCTTCACTCCGGACGGCTGGTCGATGTTCATGGAAGCGCTGGACCGCTCCGGCAATCTGGACCTAGTCAAGAAACAGCGACTGGTGACCTCGGCGGTGCCCCTTGCTGCACCGGTGGTAACCAACCAAGGGATGCGCCGCGGTGTGTGGACCTGGCAGATCGAAGTCCTTTCATCGTCAGTTTCCAGGGGGGGCAAGGTGGGCGAACCGTCGCCACTCAGAAAACGCTGGTGACGCTGCTTGTCACCCGGTGAACCCGTTTGAAAGCCGCGATGGGCTGGGGATCGCGCAATACCTCGGGGGCGACCTTCGATGAGCCGCCTGGTCAAAGTTTCAGCCGGCTTGATTTGGTTCGTCCTTTCGGCGGGCCAGCGCATGCTGATACGGCTGAAAGTGTGCCTGGTCAGAATCCTGCCACCGCGGGGGAGATGGCTATTCCTGGCCGCTGCCACCCGCTGCCGGACATCAATGATGCCGCGTATCAGCAGGCCGTCGAGCAAGCTGCGCCTTTGACTCCTTCTCAGATCAGGAACCTACGGCAGCAGGTTGATGATACTGAGCGAGCAGCTGCGGCCCTCCCGCGATTCTTCCCGAAAATCGTCACCAATTCGGTGACGGTGTCGCTTTCGCCGGGCGCTACCCCGCAAGTAGTCCGCTTATTCAGTGGTTTTGTCACAACGCTGATGGTTGTTGACCAGGCAGGTAACCCGTTAATCGTCAAAACAGTCGATATCGGAGGCGGGGACAAAGACTTCACAGTCACCTGGGAAAAGGATGCTGAAAAGTCAGGCTCTAACTACGTGAAGATTTCGCCCCAAGTCACCTTACGCTTTTGGCAACGTATCAATCACTTTGGTTGACGTGAGCGTTCCTATTTCACTGACTCTGTAAGTGGTCAGCGGGAAGTTGATGATCGAGTAGATGTCCGTGTTCAGGGGATCGGCAATATTGCGACCGCAGCTCTGCCTAAAGGAGTCGCGCCTGCAATCCTCACCATGCTGTCGGGATTCGGCCCTGACGGCGCCAAGCTACTGACTAGCTCGAATACGGAAGTGATGCATGGGAATACAAAGATAAGTTTTTTGTCGCGGACGAACTATGCACTTTTGTCCCCAGCTTATCTTTCTATGCAGCGATCACCGGATGGAATTGCTGTTTATGAGATACCTCGGACTCCTGTCGTTGTTGCGCTGAGCAATGGGGCTCCACTTAACGTCAGTCTGAGCGGCTATTGATTATGGCGGATAAGATTTCGAAGTTGGATAATCTGAAAGTTGCCCTAAGTGATGGGCCTACCAGGTTGATCTATGGTGGTTCTTTTTGATTATGTTGATAGCTGCGGGGGCTGGTTATTGGCTCTTCACGAGCAACAAGAAAACCAATGCAGATCCCGAGCTACGTCAATAGCTACCAAGGGCTCCAAGGTCCGGCTGTCATGAGTGGTGGTGGGCCAATGCCCCAGTCTACCCCTCAGTATGACGCATACATTGCTCAGGAAAATTCCGACAATGTTCGAGCTGCTGTTCAATCCGGCAGCAGCGCGGTCCCTACTGTCCGAACTGGCGTAACCGAGACCGTCATTGAGGATGCTGCGCCGCCAAAGAAAAAGGCGCCGGAGGAAGATCCGGAAGCAGTCCGACGTCGTAACGCGCGAGAAGCAGCTGGCTGATGCGCAGAAACGTTATGACGAGGCCAGGCGCGCTAATGACGAGGCGATCAAGGCCCGCAAAGAGGCTATGAGCCAACAAGTCGGTTTGCTAGTAAAAAAACTGGGAGCCTTCCTCCCATAAAAACACTTGATATTACTCGACAGCGACGGCTAACACGGCTTCAGGGGTTGGAGGAAAAGGGCAGGTCGGTGCTGCTTCAAATGTGCAGCAGACACCAGCGCTGAAGCTCGCCCGGGCTGGTGATTTGCAATGTGGGCAAGTTGATACTGCAGTTAATACTGACGAGCCAGGGCCGGTTCTTGCCACGATATGGCAAGAAGGCGAGCTGAAGCGTACCAAGCTGCTCGGTAAGATTGAAACAGGTCAAAACGCCCAAAAAAGCAACTTTGCATTTTACTACCGCAAAATATCCTGGTGTGAATGGATCTGTCCAAGTCGATGCTTATGCAGTCGATCCGAATACCGCTAGAACTGCTCTGGCCACTGATGTCGATAATCACCTGGTTCAGCGCTATGGCCTGTTCCTCGCTGCAACTTTTCTAGAAGGATATGGCACTGCAATTATGCAGGCTGCCAGAATCAACAACTTGTAGCGAGTCCCAGCGGGACTGTCGTCCAAACCGATGCTTTGGATAACACGCAAATTCTTTCTGCTGGCGGCTGGAATGTAGGTAAAAGAGTTGCCGATAGCCTGGCCGATGGGGTTAACAGAAAACCAACGATTACTATCGACTCGGGAACTGCCGTCTGCTTCCTGTTCATGAATGATGTTGAAATTAAGGGCGAGGGGAATAAGTAATGAGTATTGATCAGGAAGATATCTCGGGCAACAGAATGAGTTCGATGAGGACGATGCCCCGCCTGCCGACAAGAAAAAGAGCAACAAGAACGGTCAACTGATGACCTACGGGATGTACGTTGTGCGGCTCTCGTTGTTGGCCTCGCATTGTTCAGATATTCGGCCCCCGGGTTCTTCCATAGCAATGACCAAGGTTATGGGACCGCCCCGATCACTATCGATCAGCCTTCTGGCCAAGGGGCAGGCAGTTACGGCTACCAGGGGCAGGGGTATCAGCCGCAACCGAATCCCCCCTCTCCCGTGCCGGAGCCGGTTGGCCAGTACCAGCAGGCGCAGAACTATGTGGCAGATCCACAAGTGCAGGCCGCGCTGCGGTATCCGGAATCGCCGGCACCACCGGTTATGCAGAGCCTGTTGCTCCGGTCGGACAAGCTGCGCAGATACAGCCGCACGTAACGATGGAGCCGCAAGCTGCAACGGCGGCTCCGGTGCCGACATCGGGCCAGGAAAATGGCTTCGAATTGCTCAGGTTCAAAAACAGTTGGAGCAGCAAGGATATTCAGTTTGAAGGCAATTCAGGAAACGCTGGACGAAATCAAGAAGTCGCTGCCGAAAAACCGCTGCCAAGCCGGCGCGAAGGCCTAGTTCCGCAAGTAAGTCCAGCACTTCTCAAGCAGCCTCGCAGAAGAAGCCACAACCGCAACCCCAGCGTCAGGTTCAGAAGTCTCAGGCTGGATCGGGCCAGCAGAAAAATTCGCCTGCCAGCATGTCGCTCAAGGCCGTGCTCGAAGGTCGAGCGTGGTTTCGTGACGAAGGGAGGGGAGAGCATCAGCGTTTCCGTTTGGCGACACGATCCAGGAGTTGGCTCCGTGCAGCGCATTGATCCAGACCAAGGGCAAGTGATCATGTCCAACGGCGTCGTCTACCGCTGAGGCCGCTGAGATGATCGACGCCTCGACGATGCTGGCCAGCTTCGCCCAGCAGTTCCCCGGACTGGAGGATCTGTTGAACGCGGTTGTGGCTTTGCTGGGCCTAGTACTGACTGGCAACGCAGTTTTTAAAGCAATCCAAGTTGATAAGACGGGTGGCCAGGGTATGACCTGGACCACGCCGATTATGTATTTCTTCTGCGGCGTGGCACTTTTTCAACTTCGCGGCAAGTATTGACACCGCTTTGGACTCATTTTTGGGGTGGCTCGGTATCGGTGAAGAACCTCATGAGCTATCAAGGCTCGGCAAATATGCCGGCTCAAACTTCAGAGTTGATTGGGGTCATTGTTCTTTGCCTCCGGTTCTACGGATACATCACCTATGCCCGAGGCTGGATGAGTATGCGGCGGATTGGAAGTGGTCAGAACGGAAGTGATGAGGTTTTCAAAAAAATCGTTTATCCGATTAGTGGCTGGTGTAGCGCTAATCAACATCGTCGGTACAGTAAATATGTTCTCTGAGACCTTCGGTTTCGGGAAGTTCTATAGAGAAAGGAGACCATCCTATGAAAGTAATGAGTACGCTGCGCGGTTTTTGGAACAAGGCGAAAGTTTGTTTTTACTCTACCAGCGCAATGGCGATGCTGGCCTTTACCGAGCTTGCTCACGGCGAGGGTGTAGGTGCAATCGGTCGTCGCGCAGCCACTGAAGCTGACGGCCTGGGGGTGGGAGCGCAGGCTTTGTTCGCGCTGGGTGGTTTGATCATGGTCGGCCTGTCGATCTTCGAGATCAAGAAATACAACAAAACCGATGGTGCGCAAGGGAAGATCTCAATGGCTGCCATTCTGCTGTTTTGGCGGTGCTTTCCTGTTGTACATCGCAAAGCGGGATCGAAACTGGCTCTGACACCATTTGGGGTGAAGGCGGCGGCGACAAGTCTCGTTGCAGATCCAGCGTTAAGGTGAGTTGGTAAAATGATCGAGCTATCGGTTGTTCGTGACATCCGGAAAGCGCCTCTTATTCAGCACGGCTCTCGGCTGGACAAGAGCGCGGGTGAGTTGCGCAAGCAGGTTATTGCGCAAGGGCGCTTTGGACGTCGCTGTCATTTTTGCGATTTTGCATTCGGAACAACCGATAGTTTCGATATCCATAATCTGGATGGTGATCACACGAATAATGAACTCGAAAACTTAGTTCCTGTTTGTGAGCTATGCCACGCGCCATTTCATCTCGATACGGTTTCTAAGAAATGGCCATCCGATCCTGGGAAAATTGTCTTCCTGCCTGAGCTGACTCAAGTTCAGCTCAACAATCTCTTGCAGGTGATTTTCTACTGCATGGCGATGCAGTCTGTTGCGGCTGGGCCGGAAAAGGTGGCTTCGACGGCGGAACAGGGTATTAACCCGCATACGGTCTACCGCCGTATCACCGACCGAGCCCACCAGGTCGAGATGAACTCGAAGGGGGAAACTGTGCGGAAAGGCCTTTCGGACCCCTTGGTATGTAGCAGAGTTTTGCTGGACATGAGCGACGATGAGTACGAGCAGCGTAGTGTCCTTCTGGGTGGCTGTCGTTACGTTCCTGGAGCGGACTATTTCATCCAGCAAGCTGGCATGTGGTCTGGGAACGGTGCGTCTTTCAGTCGCCTGGATCTCGCGGCCTGGCCTGGCGTTGCAGGAGTGGCCTGATGGGGGTAGTCAGGCACGGTTGTGTCCGTTTCGATGCCGACGATCCGAATATGGGCGGTTGGGCGTCCGTGGAAGGTATGGAGGCGTTTCGTATTTCTTCTGTCGGGAACTTGGATAACGACACCCTCTGGTGGACGAATCTTTCGTTTTCGGCGATTTATGGTGCGAATTTACATAAGACGCCATATATAAAGAGGACAACCTATCTTAACTCGTGGCTGCAAGAGGGGCAGGCAGACATTTGCAGTGCTTGGGGTTTAATGCGGCGTAGCTACACCGAGAAACAAATCACGGAAATCCTTTCCGGTGTTTTTTCTCGGGTCATGTGGTACGCGAAAGGCGCCTACGGCATTGATGGCTCTCGTTCTGTTCCTATGCACGACAATTTGGCGGACGAAATTCGGGTGCAAGATCCTTCCAGATAAAGATCCACACATTGCGCCGGAAGTAGATGGTGCGCTGTCGGCTGCCCATCAGTATTACACTTATTGCCTGACGCCCCATTACAATCGGGAAGAAATGGTAGTGGTTCGATTTTCTGCGCCGGCAGTGGCGTATGCTCGCGAAATGCTGAGCATGATCGTACCCGGAGAACAAGTTGAGTATTTCTCTGCAGAACAGATAGCTCCAATCTCGGATAAAGTTCAATGGGTTGTGAATAACCCCCGCCCAGTGCTGGCTAAAGTATCCGTTTTCAAATATAAATCCTGATTATGTGAACGTAATTGCTTTTGCTAACGGGGCAAAGGCTGGTAGTAACCGATCCTGGGTATCGCAGCCAGAACTTCTACTACTTTCTCAGTACGCCCAGGTTGAAAGTGGCATGTGCTTTTGTATTCAGCGGCTATGAAATGCTTGAGACGTCCTGCGAGCTGCCGATGTTCTCTGCTTTGCAGGCTATGAGTCCTGGAGCGGAGCTCTTGGCTATGAACCATTGGGTCGGTCTTTCACGTGAGAACTGCTATCGGCTTGAGCCTAAGAGTACGGAGTATCGGGCAGTTTCCCCGCGTGCAGCCTGGATAACCGCGGTGGACCGTTTCTTGATGTTCACCTATGCGCTACAGCTTCATAAGGCCGGGTTCGCCATCAGAAAGTATGGCGCGGGTAGCGTGACCTGTCTGGTGCCAAAGCATAATTTTAAGGATGCTTATGACATCGCATCTTCTATAGGTCTGCTTGCTCCTCCAAATATGTCGTCGGACATTGAAGTTCAAGAGGACTTACACAATGTCTGACATTAACACTCTGCTTGAAGTTGCACTGCGAGATTCGCGCAATTTGGAAGTGATAATTGCGCTGGATCGACTGCTTCTTCTTCCGGAGAACGATGCTGCACTTCATGCGGCAATGAAAGATCTTGAGACGGTAAAATCATTCATTAATACAAAGTTGCCAAGTCACCTTAAAGAGTTTGCCAGAGGACTGTTCGTCCAGCATGGCCGACTGGTGGCGGAGCACTACAAGGCGAAATTGGAAACCGGGGAGACCGCTAGATGAGCGCTGCAGGTATCGTCGACACGATTGAGGATCTCCTCGCGTATGTCTGCTCGAAATTCAAAAATGGCGATGGCTGACTACATTAATATAGAAAGCATCGACGACGAGCAGACCATGACTATGCGGGATGGCACCTTGCTCACCGTCCTGCAATTGCACGGCTCCACCAGGATGATCGGCGAGGTCGAATTTGCTGAATGTGACAGCCTGTTCAGCAAGAGCTTGAAGGCGTACCTGAGCAATGGCGGCCATGCCGTCCACGTGTACTTCAGCGGTGATCCCGATAGTGCTGTACGCGATATCGAAGCGGCCATCGCTCCTTCCCGAGCGACAGCCAAGCGCCTCGGGTTGGAGCTGGATGACCTCTTCGAAGAGGACGTCAGACACCTTTCCCAGTTCTGCACCAACGAGAAGGCCTTCATCACCCTGATCACCAGGCCGTCGGCGGCCACCAGTGGCGAGCAGAAGCGCGATGTGAAGGCGAAGGAGGAGCTGCGCGAGGCCTCGCCGCTTCCCCGGATGCGGGATGTGCCGAACGTCTTCGCGGCGATGCAGTCGTTGCGTACTCGGCACCGCTCGTTCGTCGACGCCCTGGTCGGGGACCTGCGGTCGGTCCATATCGCTGTAGAGGTTCTGGACGTCCACAAGGCCGGTTACGAAATGCGGATGAGCGTGGATCCGGAGTTCACCGCCGATGATTGGCGCCCGCGGCTTCCGGGCGACAAGATTCCCGTGCGGGACATCAGCAGAAATCCCAAGGACATGTCAGGGGCATTTTGGCCGCGCCTCGATCGCCAGCTGGTACCGCGAGATGCTGAAAAAGCAGGGCGGAAGTACACGATAGTTGGCGACAGGATATATGCCCCGATGTACGTGCACCTGCATGCACAAGACATTGAGCCCTTTCAGAAGCTGTTTGTGCGGGTAAGTCAGAACCGCTTGCCTTGGCGGATCAGTTTTTTTGATTGAGTCAGGCGGCCTGAAGATGGTCGGCTTCAAGAACATGGTTGCCAGCATCATCAGCTTCACCAATCCGGACAACAAGGTTTTCCGGGAGGGGGTTTCGGCGGTTCGTGAGATGGTGAAGAAACAGAATGAACTGGACGTCCGCCTGCGTGTGGATTTCGCGACGTGGGCTCCGAAGGATGACGAGAAATTACTCGCATCCCGCGCATCTCGCCTCGCCCGTGCCGTACAGGGATGGGGAGGTATTGATATTCGCGAAGCCAGCGGCGATCAGTTCCAAGGTTTTACATCGTCGGCGCTCTGCCTGAGCTTGAATAGCGTCGCAACACCTTCTTGTGCGGTTCTCGGTGATGTCACGCAGATGTTGCCTTTGTACCGTCCTGCGTCGCCTTGGGCTGATGGCGGAGCGGTTCTCTATCGCACGCCGGATGGAAAGATCTGGCCTTATCAACCCAACTCACCAGTCCAGTCCAGTTGGATTACGGTCGGTGTGGCTGAACCTCGGTCCGGTAAAACGGTTGATGGTAACCAAGGGAACCTTGCGCTTTGCCTCTCGCCGGGTATCACCCGGCTGCCGATGATCGGGATCATCGACGTCGGCAAGGGGAGTGCTGGTTTGATATCTCTGCTACGCAACGCTCTTCCCGAGGAAAAGCGGCATTTGGCGATGAGCTTGCGTCTGCGTATGACGCCGGAGTTCGCCATCAACCCTTTGGACACTCAGGTAGGGTCCCGTTACCCACTACCCAGCGAAGTTGCTTTTCAAACTAACTTTGTGTCGCTGCTTGTTACGCCAATGGGTGCTGCCGCACCGGCAGACGGCATGGTTGGCTTGGTCAAGTTCACCCTGCAGGAGGCCTACCGCTACTACGCAGGCGATGGCAACAATACCAGGGCCAAGCCCTACATCCCCAACACCCGAGGGGCTGAGCAGGTCGACCGGGCGGTTGAGCGCTTCGGTATCCAGGTAGACGGGCGAACTTCCTGGTGGGAGATCGTCGACGCGCTCTACGACCATGGTGACATCCATTCTGCAACCCTGGCGCAGCGGCAAGCCGTTCCTACGCTGGCCGACTTGGCGGCGGTGAGTCGCGAGCAACAATTCGTCGATCTCTATGGAGGCAAGAGCACCGAGGATGGTGAGGCGCTACTGGATGCCTTCTCCCGGATGATTTCGGAATCGTTGCGCAGCTACCCGATTCTCGCTTTGCCTACGGCCTTTGATCTGGGCGAAGCCAGGGTCGTTTCGATCGACCTCGCCGAAGTTGCTCGTAGTGGATCCGCCGCGGCCGACCACCAGACAGCGATGTGTTACATGCTGGCTCGCTATGTCGTGGCGAGGAACTTCTACTTGACCGAGGAAGATGTCGAGTGCTTCGCCCCACGGTACCGCCCGTACCATGAGCACCGTATTCGCGAAATCCGCCAAGACAAAAAGCACCTTCAGTGGGACGAACTCCATCGAACGAAGCGCGTGCGTCCGGTACGGGACCAGGTTATCGGCGATATGCGCGAGGGGGGTAAGGAGGGCGTAATGGTTACCGTACTGTCTCAGGACGTGGATGACTTTGACGAAGAAATGTTGTCCTTCGCTACCGTCAAGAAGGTTTTCTCGAAGCAGAACGAGAAGAAGGCGGGGCGCATGCGCGAAATGTTCGGCCTGTCATCGACGGCGGAATACGCGGTTCGCCACATGATCCGTCCTCCGAGTGCGAAGGGGTCTACGTTCGTTGGCGCGTTCAGTACTCGTGAAGGCGAATCGGTGCATTTGCTGAATAGCACTATGGGCGGTATCAGGCTCTGGGCGTTTTCGACCACGCAAGAAGACACCTACGTCCGCGACACACTGTATCGGGAAATTGGGCCAGTCGAAACGCGGCGCCTCCTGGCTCGGCTCTACCCTGGTGGTAGCGTTGCGCGGGAAATCGAGGCGCGGAAGAAGAAGGTCGAGATCAGCGGCCTGATTGGCCAGGATCGGGACGATGGAGTAATTGATGGGCTGGTCGCCGAGTTGCTCGATATCTACCAACAGCAGCGGTCGGAGGCACTACGCGCATGATCAAGCGGATCAACTGCTCGGTCGTTTTCCTTCTGATGGTGGCGACCGCTTTCCCCGCGTGCGCGGGGATCTTCAACATCGGAACTTCGGGAGGCGCTTCGAACGAGAGCAGTTCGAGCAATGTGGTTGTTCGCCCTGATGCTGGCCCGGGGAGAGCATCGACACCGATTGTCCCTGTGGAAAGTGCATCGCCGCAACGGGTACCGGTGGAAAGCCCCCCCGTCTATCAGCCCTATACGCCGCCGGCTGCGTCGGTGTTGCCTGCCCCGATATCGGACGATGCAGAAGTTCGGCGCTACGACCGCTACCCAAACGAAAGCGATGTCGACTACATCGCTCGTATGAAGCAGGTCTACAAAACGTCTGCAGCAGAACTAGAGCGTGTCGGTGCTGAACACATGTTGCGCATGCAGCAGTTGGCGCCTCATTGAGCTCTTGTCGATGAGGGGCGGTTGAGGCCAGCTTCGCGATTATCTGGAGCGAGCCTCACCTGGTAGTGATCAGATAGTTGAGAGAGGTCGAGCGACCAGCTGTACGCGGAGCGGATCTCGTGGATCGCGAAGGCTCGCTTGACCAGCTGTAGGGCTTGGCCGGGGCTGATGGAGTTCACATGGCACAGCCACTCGATGGCTTTGTGGGTTTCGCTGCGCTCGATGGCGAGACCGATATGCTTTACCTGGTGGCACCTCGGGCAGAGCGCTATCAATCGATCCAGGCGCTGGATGAGCCGGTGGTCATCGTAGTGCCAGATTTCATGGCACTCGACAGGATGGTGCGGGCCTCGGTTAGAGCAGATCTCGCAACGGTAGTTGGCAGCCTTGAAGCAGATGCTTTTCAGCCGACTCCAAGTGGCTTCGCTGACGTTTGAACGGACGTTGCTGTACCAGCAGGATCTAGGAACAAGCTCGATGGTTAGATTCATGGTGAGGGAAAAACCTGCCGCGTATGATTGCGTCTGATTGGTTATTTTTTTACTATCAACGACATATTGACATGGTAATATAGATCAATGAAAGTCACCGATAAGGAACGAGAAGTCAGCGCCGAAATGGCGGCATGGCTGGGTTTTCTGAGGAAGGCCAAGCGGGTGACTCTGCAGAGCATCGCAGAAACTCACGCTACCCATCGGGGGAATCTGTCGGCGTTCATTTCGAGCAAGGGGACGACGCGGAATGTTTCGATGGAGAAGCTGCGGATGGTCCTGTTTGACCTCGGGCTTCTGGATGGCGGGATGTTAGCTCCAGGCCTCCACCGTTGGGAGGTCGATGAAGAAATGGTCGATTCCCTGTGTGAGCTGCTGAATAAAAGCGAGTTCGAGCGAGGGTATGTGTTCCGCTTGGGGAATGGCCTACGGGCATTCGCAGTGGTTCAGGTGTGCGAGGCCAACGCGGTGTTCGCGAGTTTGCCTGTTGAGATTGCTGAGCGGGTGGCTTCTGGATTGAAACCAACTGAAGGCGGGCAGCGCATCAGCTTGGTGGATCTCGACCGGGCTGGCGATGCGCAGATTCAGGCGCTGTGGCAAACCCCTGCAGACGCTTCGGTGTTTGCGAGCATACAAAGTCTCTGGACGGATGAGCCGTTATTCCGATTGCCCATTGAGAAGAGGGCGGGCTGATCCAGATGTAGTGTCCGGAAATGGTTTTTGCTCGCCAATGCTGATTTTGGTCATCGCCGGTTTTGTTCGTTGCCGAAGAGGCACTTAGCGCTCGGATTCGGGCATTCGGTAACGGGGCGCAGTCTGGATGACAAAACTTAATTTGGCCCAGCTTTGCTGGCGTGTTGTTGATGATTGTTGCGGCGAAAATCTAAGGAAAAGCTATGGCTACCCAGAAGCGAATGAAAGCTAACGAGCTGGTCACTCTGCTCGCTGAGCTGGTGGTGATGGACATCGAGATGATGGCCAGGTTTGCCAATATCCCTGTCCAGAACCTGCGTTCCTGGTTGGCCGGCAAGAAGGAAAACCTTCGGCTGCAGTCGGTGATGAATTTGATGTCGGTCATGGGGTTGAAGGTCGACAACGGACTTCGCCTGGATGACGCGCGGGTTCACTATTGGTACATCGAAGACAGCATTTTCAGCCAGAAGAAGAGCGTCTACGCGGCGCTGACGAAGCTTTCCAAGTTGCTGGCAGGCTGCTCGATCACGGCGGTCGAATCTACGTCGCCACGGCTCAAAGAGCGCCTTGGGCATCGCTTCTACCTGGTGGCGAGCGCCAAGGTGCGACTTGTTGTGTGCGTGCGTCGCAGTTTCTTCCGGGCGCCGGCGGTATCTCCCGAGGTGATCAAAGGGCCTGTTGGCGGGATGACAGTGATGATCATCTGATCACGACAAACCGTCGTTTGTGGACGCACCTGGTTGAGCGCGACCTGACCACGTATGAGTTCGATCGCATGTTCAATCAGGTTAGCGAAAACGTGAGCTGGGCTGATGTTTCGCTCATGGCTCGCGAATTCGGCGTTACGGCTGCTGATGTGTCGCAGTGGATCCTGGAGCGACATGGCGAGCTGGTCCCCGATGGAGCAGGGGCACAGGATGACGAAGGCATCGATTTGGATAGCAGCGGCGGGCGCGTGCTGTACCTCGCAGCAGGTTGAGGGGCTGTCCATGCTTGTAGTTCTCCGCGATTCGAAGATGTTTCGAGCCGTCCCGAGGGTGATCCTATGGGGTGGCGTTGCGCTGTTCTTGTTCCTCATCTTGGTGCTGGCCGAGGGTAGCGTCTACTTGGGGAAGGTGGGGGAGGCCAGGGACGCAGCTATCGCTCAATGGCTGAATGAACATCCGGAAGATGGCGAGGCGGTGGCCCGCTACCGGACTGTCTGCATCGGATCTCCAGGCGAACCGGATGTCGAAAAGATTGCCTCCCCCCCCCAGCCCGTTCTGACCTTCGCCGAATGTGCTGAAAAGGTTGGGTCACCCGATCTCATGGTCATTATTCAGGCAGCGGAATACTCGATCCCGGTGCCGATACTTCTCTCCTGGTTGTCACGCACTTTGGCATCCGTCGTTCTGCTTTAGCCGTTGCAGGAGTTGGTATCGTGCAAGCGCATTTCATGGGGTCGCGGCCGGATGGATGGCTTGAGAAACTGGCTGCCGAAAAGGCGCGTCTGCGCCGTAAAGTTCGGACTCGGTGGATCTTGGCCGGCCTGGGCGTGCTGGTGGTCGTTGGCGTTGTATGGGGAGCGTTTTCGTGGGGATGATTGACCTGGTTGGGCTGAAGCATGGCTTGCTTAACTCGCCGGAGTCGCCGGCTCCGATTGCTGCATAAGGGGGCGGGAGTGCGACATTTCTTCCTCCGGATGAAGCGGATGATTCAGGATGATCTCGGTATCCCCGCTTCGGTCCGCGCTATTGTTGAGGCCTTTCCTGCTCTGAAAGTGCACTTGCGGGAACCCGCTCAAAGTATTGCCGCGTCGAGCGTTGTTCTATGGCATGAATGGGGTGGCGCGGTGCACGGCTCTTGGCCCCGTCTAGCTGCCGGAGAAATGCTCGGGTGGCGCAATCAGGGCGGCCAATACGGCAGCTTCCATCTCACCCGGGAGGATCTCGCCCGCTTGGGCTGTCGCGAGGTCAAGGAGCAATGGCGGTGCGAGATTCAGGATGTCGAAGGCCTTTCAGCGTCGAAATCGGAGCTGCGTGACTTCGCGAGCCTTGACGATATGGTCGCCACCAACTCGCGACCGATGATCGAGCCTATGAGCTTGGAAAAGCTGGATCAAAACCTCGCCTGGTCCGAGATACGAATACTTCATCGCGAGGATCCTTCGGATCATTTCGCCTGCTATCGGTGGGATGGGCGGCTTTTCCTGATGAACTCCGGTGGCTCGCATCACTTTGCGGCAGCACGCTATATCGCTTCGCGGTTGCGTCGTTCTGTGCCGCTGCAGGGGCGGCTAAAGATCTACGGCCTCAACAGCGCTTCTGTCAGTTCCCTGGTGCGTGACTTTGAGATATTCGCGCTACGGGACGAGCCGATGAGCTACATGGCGTTTCACGATGCCATGCGGGCTTATGGCGCTGCCTACCTGCACCGACGCCTGCCCCGTCCTTATGAGGATTCCCGAGCTGTGTTTCTGCCGCGAGATGATATTCGTTCGGTGCGAGTTGCGGCCGTGCTCCACGAGTGGGGGTTCTTCGATCTGGGTGATCATCTGCAAGAGCTGGCTCGCAGAAACATGGCGGCTTTCAGATTGAACTGAAGTTCAATTATATACTTGCATTGTAACGAGAAAAACGCGAGAGGCAATCTATGCAGGCACTCACCACTACAGGCAAGCTGTTTAAGCAGTTCATCCAGTTTTTAAGGGAACAGGGCTACCAAATTCACTGGCACGACATCAATCCCGAAGAGCCTGAGTATGTTGAGGTGATTTGCAACGGGCAGCATCTGATGCCGGATGGTGTACCTAGTATTCCGAATGATGGAATCGTTGAGATTGACTACTTCGCCACTATTTTCTTGGAGCCAGGCAGCGGGGGAAGAAAGATTCAAAGGGTATTCAAGGATTGGCAGGCCGGCAAAATGTTCCTCGGCTCCACCAAGCTAACGCCCCCTCATCTAGTAGCCCATTACGAACGCATCATCACCGCTGCAGTCGCGATGAATGACGAAGAGAAGGCCCAGGTTGCTGACTGGGTTGATCGGCACGCCTCGGGGAATAGCAACTTGGCGGCGAGTGATTGGCCGGGATGGAAGGATGTAATTGCCCGCGTGAGTGAGCGCTAGGCGCGAGCTGGTCCCTGCGCTCGCTTTGGCCGGGTGATGGGGGAGGGGGCGCAGGTGTTAAAAGGTTAGGCTTTACACGACGACTTTCGTTTGTTTATCCTGATGCAATATCAGGTAACGAGGGTTTTTGTTATGGATGGCCTGCAGATGACCGAGGAGCAACGTGCTCCCTGCGAAAGCAACTCCGATGTAATCAAGATCGAAGCCGGTGCTGGCACTGGCAAGACCACCACGTTGCGAGGCATCGCCGAGGCCAAGCGCGACAAGCGTCAGCTATATGTCGCGTTCAACAAATCGATCCAGGTCGAGGCCTCCAGGAAGTTCCCATCCAACGTCACCTGCAAGACCGCACATTCGCTTGCCTACGGCGCCATTGGCCGTGACTACGGCAACGTACATGGCAAGCTTCAGGGGGACATCAAGCCCTTCCATGTTACTCGACAGCTGACCTCCAGCCTGTCGGGCGTCCCGTCGAGTGCCCACAACTTGTATGGCGGTCGCGTGATCGAGACCGTGAAAAACTACCTCGTGTCGGCCGATTCCACGCTTAGCCCGAAGCACGTCAGCATCGGCGACGCCCCGGTCGAGCGTAGCCATTTCGATCCGCAGCGGATCTTGCAGGACGCGATGCAGGTCTGGACCGCAATGCAGGATCTGCGCTCCGAAGTCCCGATGCTGCATGACGGGTACCTCAAGCTCTACCAGGTCGCAGGTCGTCGACTGCCCTACGACCTGATCCTTTTCGACGAAGCGCAAGATACCAATCCCGTCACCCAAGCAATCGTAAATCAGCAGCAGGCGAAGAAGGTGTATGTGGGCGATCGCCATCAGGCGATCTACGGCTTCCGTGGTGCGAGCAACGCGATGGAGCTCATCCCCTCGGACGAAACCTTCTACCTGACGGGCTCGTTCCGCTTCGGCAACGAAGTGGCGGAAGTGGCTAACCGCATCCTGGACCTCAAGGGTGATGTCGTTCATCTGCGTGGACTGGGGGCGGAAAGCAAGATCCGTCCTCTGACTGCCAGCGAGGGCTATGCGTACCTCAGCCGAGGCAATGCTGCGCTGTTCGACCGGGCCGTGAAAGCTCTGACCAAGAACGAGCCCTTCTCCTTCGTCGGTGACATCCGCGGTTACCGCTTCGATCAGATCCTGGACGTCTATCAGTTGTCGATCAAAGGCCAGGTGAAGGATCCATTCATCCGGTCCTTCAGCAGCTTCGATGAGCTGGTGGAATACGCCGAAATGATCAACGACCGCGAAGTTAAGTCGCGCTGCAAGATCGTCACTGCCTATGGCCGGGATATCCCAGGTTTGTTGGAGCGAATCGAGCGGGCAGCCCTGGCACCGGTCGAAGACGGCAACGTTGCGGACAACCGTCTGATCCTCACCACGGGCCACAAGTCGAAAGGGCTCGAATTCCCCAATGTCCAGCTGGCTGGCGACTTCATGGAGTTTCTCGACTCCGACACCGGCCAGTTGATCGACATGAGCAAGGCCGACACCAACCTGATCGAGGAGATCAACGTCAACTACGTCGGGGTAACCCGAGCGCAGCGCGTTCTCCACCTCAATGAGCAGCTGGAGGCCTACCTCGAACACCTCGAAGAACTGGCGGCCAACCGCTCCAGTCGTCCTTCCATGGCGTAATCAACGATTTATCCCCCGACAAGGAGCACCACACTATGTCCCTGCTGAAGCGTATCCAAGATGTAAACAAGGGCGGCGCCGACAAGAAGTACGACGCCTTCGGCGCCGTGTTCGAGGTCAGCACCGCCGTGGAATCGAACGGCGCGGTCAAGCTGACCGGGAAGCTGCTGAACGAGAGCAACCCCAAGGTGAAAGCCGGCGAAGAGATCGTCGTCACCTTCCGCGGCGAGTCCGCGAGTAAATCCCTGACCAACTTCGTCAAGGGCAACGGCAAGAAGTCGCTGGCCGCCCCGGATGCCGCGAAGGGCACCTTCCTCACCCTGGAAGGTTGCTTCTTCAGCGACGAGATGGAGGATGGCAAGCGCGTACTCAGCTCGCGCTGGCTCAACACCCTGGCGTCCAGCAATGACACCGACCACGACAACCGCTCGTTCATCGAGAACATCCTGGCGACGGCGCCGCGTATCTCGTTCAAGAACCCCGCGGTGCAGCCGGGCGAGCCCGAGCGCATCACCCTGCCAGTGAACGCCCGTACCGTGACGGCCCGCGTCAAGACCGACCATGGCACCTTCGAGAAGGAGTTTCCCGTTACCTGGGCGGTCCAGAAGCTGGAGGCCCTCGGCCCGAACGACAAACCGCAAGTGCACATCGATACCGTGGAGCCGTCGAACGCCCGCAATGTGCGCAGCCGCCAGGATCTGGAAGAAGTCCTCGCCGAACAACTCGGCCGTGGCACCAAGGCGCTCGCGCTGCTGCGGGTGACTGATGGTGAAGATGTACTGACTCGTGCTGTGTACGTCGGCTTCAAGCGCGACGGTGACGAGTACGTGCCCGACACCGAGAAAACCCTGGAAGATCTGTTCAAGAACAACATCTTCAAGGGCATCCCGAACGACGACCTGTTCGCCGGCCTGGTCAATGGCGACGTGCGTGTGGAAAGCATTCCCGGCTACCGCATGAACTACGCCGGCGATCCGACGCAGGACAACAACGCAGCGTTCAAGCTGATCAGCGAGGTGAAGGCCGGTCGCACCCAGCGCTACGAAATGATTTTTCGGTGAACAGGCAAACCTGTTCAGCAAGGTCATCCTCCCCGGCATCGCTCGCACCGACACGATCTCCGGCTTCTCGCCGTTCAACATCCTCGCCGACGAACCGGGCACCTACCTGGCGAACCAGTTCAGTACCCCTCTGGTTCGCCCGGGCGCCGAGCCGCAACCGCCGAAGCTTCCGGCTGAAGAAGCGCAGGAACCGGCCCCCGACTTCGCCTCGCTCGAAAGCGAGTTCGATACCGCGCTCAAGGGCGAGGAGGAGGCTCCGGCCGGTCCTCGTCCGTAACGCCTTCAAGGCAAGCAGTAGCCATTTCAGCCGCTTTCGAGCGGCTGTTTTTTACGCCTCCGGTAGTGATCGCCATGCAACCAGCCACCCCCACTCAAACCAAGAACCTCGTCAACTGGATCCAGCTCAACACAGATGATCCGGAAACGCGCTTGGTGGCAGTCAAGTTCCCTTCGGGTACCAAGCGCCTCGTGTTGGTAGCGAACCAGGATCTCACCAACGGCCAGCTCCAGGTGTTGGGCGAGCTGGGCTTCTATCGCAGTCGGTCGGGGTTCCTGGTTCGCGATGACCTGCGCTTCAGCCTGCAGCAGATCCAGAAAGCTTTTCCCAAAGCCCATCCGGTGAAGGTGCCGATGAACTGGGTGACTCGCATCATGCGGAGCGCCCGGTTTCACCAGCTAGTGCGACTGTGTCCACTCCCAAGGTCTCTGCCCCGGCAATCAGCATCCCCCCGCAGGTTCCGGCGCAAGGCCGCGAACAGTCCGTAGGGAACGAAAGCGAAGACCGGCCCGACGAGGTTCTTCCGGTAACGGTCACCGTCAACAACGCGGTGATGTCAGCCCGGCCGCTTGGCATGAATTACCGTGGCCAGATGGTCTTCCTGGGTGAGGATGGACGCTTCATTCAGGGGCCAGCCCAACAGATCATTCGGGAGGCCGACAGCCGCGGTGCCACATTCCTGTATGGGGCAACTGCGGAGGACCTGGCTTTATGCGCCGATGGCTTGGTGAGGGAGATTGCCGGCGGCAAGGTCCTGCGGTTCGACGATCTGAAGCGCTTCAGCAGTATCGTGACGGAGATCCCTGAGGGGGCTGTTCTCTCTTCTCCTCGGGCAAGAGAGGTACAGGAGGCAATCGAGGCCGCGCTGGTTCGGCACATTCGCAAACAACCTGGGATGACGCCTAAAAGCTGCCTACAGTCTGGCCATCAAGCTGCACGAAGGGCAACCGCCGCTGGCTGCACGTACCTCCGAATCCGTTGCTCTGCAGCAGTATTCGACGCCGCTTCCATTGAGTGTTGCTGTCCAGCAAATCGTTGGCGGCTTCAAGGGGCGTTCTGTTCTGGAGCCGACGATTGGCAACGGCTCGCTGGTATGCACCGTCAAGGACGCCGCCTTGGCCGGCGTCGAGCTCGACGCTCGGCGCCTTGATGCGATCCGGAGAGACCGGTCGGAGGCGAACCTCCAGCATGGCGATGCCACATCCTTCGACTTCCGCTCGCTTAATGGTGGCGGGGACTTCGATGTCGTTTTAAGCAACCCGCCATTTGGGGGCCTGCAGCCACCCCGCATGATGTCCGGGCTCAAGGTCAGCAGGGTAGACCACCTGATCATGATCCGGTCGCTGCAGGCGCGGGCGGACGACGGCGTAGGGGTCTATATCATCGGCGCGGACAGCTACCTTGACAGCCAGGCCGGGCTCGTCACAGGCGGTTCTCGGTATCTCTTCAACTGGTTGGCGGATCGCTACCAGGTCGACGCCGTCGAGGTGGATGGTGGGATTTACACCAAGCAGGGGGCTTCTTTCCCGATTCGTATCGTCGTGGTCGGGAGGAAGGAAGCCGGGCATGCCCAAGTGCCCGATCGGCTGCCGGTGCTGCTGGACCACGACGAGGTGTTCGAATGGGCTGCCGGCATGTACGAGAAGTATGGCCTGGCGGAGATTCGAACTCCTGAAATGGGCCTTCAGGAAGCGCTCAGCGATTCGGCCGTCGTCGAGCTCGATGGCGATGCCCCGGTGGAGGATCGCTCAGCTGAGCAATCCCATCCCCCAGTTGAGACGGAGTCCGGTGCGGCAAGGGCGGTCGCGCCGGTGGATCGCAGCGAGGAAGAAGAAAACTCGTACCAGTCGCCATATGCGGCTTTCAGCCGAGCCGGCGAGGCCACAGCGATGGTCCCCCGAAACCTGGCGACGCCTACCCGTATGGCTCTGACAGAGGTTGTGCGAGAAGAGGGCGATGTCGACGGTTTCGTGGCGGCTGAACTGGGGTGGTCCGTGGAGGAGTTGGGCGGCTATCTCTCCCCTGAGCAGGTTGACGCCGTGGCCCTGGCCATCAACTCCTTGCAGAAGGGGAGGGGCTTCCTGGAGGCGGACCAGACAGGGTTGGGTAAAGGGCGGGTGATGGCTGCCTTGGCCAGGTACTCGGTCCTGCAGCAGAAGACGGTTGTCTTCCTAACCGAAACGCCGACGTTGTTCACGGACTTCTGGCGGGACATCAGCGACATCGGATCGGCCGAGCTTTTCACGCCGATGATCGTCAACGATGGAGTGTCGATCTTCGATCCGATCTCTGGCAACAAAACTGGTTCCAGCCACACCCAAGGCGGTGATCCAGGCCGCGCTCGATGGCGGGGTGGTGGATCCCGCCTACAACCTGGTGCTCGGTACTTATTCCCAGTTCAACCGGGACAGAGCCAAATCTTCGAAGGCGCGCTGGATCAGCCAGATCGCGGAGGGCAAAGCGTTATTGCTGGATGAAGCGCACAACGCGGCCGGCGAGTCGAATACCGGGCAGAACATCGGTCTCGCCATCGACAACGCCGACTTCGTCGTTTACTCCTCGGCGACGGCCATGAAGGCTGGCAAGAACGTGATGCTGTATTCCGAGCTCTTCCCCGAAACAGTGGATATGGGAGCGTTACCGGAGACGCTCGCCATTGGCGGCGAGGTTCTGCAGGAGGTGCTCTCGGGAATGCTGGCTCGGGACGGCGTGTTTATTCGGCGCGAGCATGACCTCAGCAATCTGGCATTTAGCACCGTCAGCGACGACGGGCGAGAGGAACGAAATCGATCGCTTTCGGACAAGCTCGCCGAGATCCTGGAGCTGATGAACTACTTGGCCGGCGACATCAATGAGTTGGTCAACAAGCGGAACAAGGAGATCAAAAAAAGCACTTGAAGCCATTCCGGAGGTGGAGCGCAAAGGCAACCGGATGGGAGCGGTCAGCACCAACTTTGGGTCGCGCCTCTACGCGATTTACCGCCAGTTCATGATGGCCATCAAGACAGACCTCGCTGCTGACAGGGCTATCAAGGCCCTGGAAGAGGGCAAAAAGCCTGTCATCGTGTTGGAGAACACCATGGAGTCCCTCCTGGTGGACATTGTGGCCGACCTACGGCCTGGCTTCGATGACGTTGATGCCGAAGAGTTCGGAACCAGCCTGCAGGGCGAGACCGAACTGGATGGCTATCTCACCTTCCGGGATGTGCTGCACCGCATGCTGCATCGCCTGACCTACTACGTGGAGACCAACCGCTATGGTGAGGCCACCAAGGTCCCCGTGACCTCCGAAGAGTTCATGGATGTGGTTTCGACAGTGGACGGGTTGATCAATGACTTCCCGGATCTGCCGGTGTCGCCACTGGATGAGATCCGAACCCGAATCGCGACGGCTGGTTTCATCTGCGATGAGCTTTCCGGCCGCAAGCTGCAGATCCATCAGCGAGCAGGGAGCTTCTTTGCATCGCCTGTGCTTGAACGGCCCAAGGCGCAGATCGTGAAGGACTTCGTGACGGGCACTACCGATGCCCTTCTGCTGACACGTGCCGGCAGCACGGGTATCAGCTTGCATGCCGGCGAAAAGTTCCCTGACCAGCGGCGCCGGGTAATGATCGAGCTTCAGTCCGCCGCGGACGTGAACACTCGGGTGCAGTTCTTCGGTCGCGTCAACCGGAAGGGCCAAACGTCGTCGCCGGAAATCGAGACGTTGTCGTCGGGCTTGATCGGCGAGGCCCGGCCCATCGCGATGCAGAATTCCAAGCTCCGGAAGCTATCTGCCAATACAACCGCAAACCAGGACAACGCTGCTCTGGACCGATCGGTACCGGACTTCATCAATGCCATTGGTGACGAGGTCGCCTTCCGGTATTTGGAGGCCAATCCGCGAATTGCGCAGCGTCTCGACATCAATCTGGAGAATGAGGACGAGCGCGAAGAATCGTACTTCATCAACAAGCTGACCAGTCGGCTTGTGATGCTGCGTGTGGTCGAGCAAGAGCAGATCTACGAAGCGCTCACCAATGAATACCTCCGGGTCATCAAGGAGCTCGACGCCAAGGGCGTGAACCCCTTGAAATCGCGAGAGCTTGATGTGCGAGCGCGGGAGGTGGCGCGGGTGGTGTACGAGAGCGGGAATCCCCATTCCGATAGCGCATTCAATCAGCCGGTCTTCGCCAAGACGATCGAGTATGACGTCGCGCTGGATCCGATGAGGTCGGATGCCGTCAAGCGCCTGGTTCGTGAGGGTTCTGCTGCGGTTGAGCACTTCAGGATCAATCATGAGCGACGTCAGAACCAGGACTTCTTCCTTGCCCTCAAGGGGTTCCTTGCGGTCAACCGACGGAAGTTTCTGGAAAACCGTTTTAGCGAAGGATTGCAAGTCGGTTGACGAGGCGTTGGCGGCTAAGAGGCCGAACTCTGTTCAGAAGATGATGCACCGCCTCAAGGTGCTTGATGGCGTCCTCGACGGACTGCAGGTCGGGGCCGTAGCCAGGTTTACCAACAACGACGGTGAAACTGATTTCGGCGTTATCGCTTCGATCGCCGTGCCTGACAACCCGAAACACATCCACCTGCTTGGAGGGTATGAGCTCAGCTTTGCAGTACCGGGCCGGCAAACGCTGATCGACCGGACGCTCTACAGCCTGCAGGACGACGTCCAGTTCCGGATCATGCCAAAGGCCGGATTGCTGGATGACCTCATGCTGCGGTTCGACACTGCGCCCGCAGGGAACGTGACATACCAGCGGCTGATTCTCGACGGCAACCTGTTCAAGGCCGCGCAGATCGCGGCTGCGGGCTCCATCGGCAGCAGCATCATTTACACCGATGAGCGGGGTGCGCGTCACCGCGGGGTGCTGATGGCCAGGGGCGTCGACCTCAAGCATTTGCAAAGCCTGCCAGTTCGCGTGGAAACGGCGGCTATGTGTGGTGAGTACTCGACCGGTTCCCAGCGGTGAAGCTCACAACTTCGCCAGGCCTTGAGCGATGACGACGAAAGCGAGATGCGTCTTTTCCTGCAGGACGGCATGGCCGTCATGGAGGTTCCCGGAAGCAAGGTCTGGGGCGGTCGTTACTTTGCGAACGAGGACCTGATCAAGGTTACCGGGCCTTTCGCCGGTACGCGGAAGGTGATGGTGGCCAAGTTTCCCACCGAAAACATCTCGAAAGCGATGGGGATTTTGTACAGGCAGGGCGTTTCGCTATATGCGGAATCCTCTTTGAGACAAGCTATTAACAATTTAAGAGGTGTCATATACTCTAATGAAAGTGAAAATGAAGAGCGCATGCGCGCTGTGAAAGCTTAGGGAGGCTGCATGACGCCATTCGAGAAATTCTGCTCCCGCATGGAAATGCCATCGGGTATCGGCCGCGAGCTGCCTTATGTGCAGCTCGGGTTTGTTAGCGCTGATCAAAGCACTGGGGCAGATGCCGCAGTTGAGTGGATTGAGGGTGATGACGAGCACCGGATCCGATTTTCGGTATCCGAGTGGAAAAAGGCCGAGGCCGGCGTCATCCGTGAGCCGGTAATGCAGGTCGAGTTTTCGGAAAGCTCCGGTGAGCTTTTGGTGCCCGCCGGTGAGGGTGGCGAAGTGATGGCCGATCTGCTGTTGGCCATGCAGGGTATGAGGGTGCTAGGGGGTGATGATGCAAGCGCGTAGAAGCATTGCCCTGGTATCACTCTCCCGCGGCCGAATCTTTGCCGCCGGATCCATTCGGGGGGTAGTTCAAGCTGTCCTTCAGGTACCGGCGAAGGTTCTGGATCCCGATCTTCATGCCAGTTTCCTTCTGAATGAACTCGCGGATATCGCTGGGGGTGAGACGCTCCTGAGCAAGCACCGCAATGGCGGGCTTGATCTCGTCAAGTTTGGTGCGGATTCGGTGAGAAAGGCCCCCGTTTTTTTCCCGAGCGAAGGTGCCGGCTTTTTTCACCAAGTCTTTCAGTTGTTTGTCCATCTGATGGACTCCTTTTTCGAACTCGTTTTGATGATACCAAACCTTCCGAACTCGGCTTGGAAACCGTTTCGCAATTGGCCAGTGGAGGCATCTTGAGATGAAAGTCTACGTCGCCGAGAAGCCAAAGCTGGGTAAGGCCATGGTTCAGGTCTTGTCAAAGACCTCGCCAATAACCAACAGGGGGGGACTTTTGCGGAAGGAAATGGTTGGGCGGTTTGCTGGGCTGCGGGGCACATTTTTGCGCTCGAAGAACCCGATTACTACATCGGAGCTGCTTTCCCAGGCGCCCCGAAGGGTAAGAACGGCAAGTTCAAATGGAGTTGGGATCACCTGCCGCTCTTCCCTGGGCAGAGCGATTTACCAGGGTGGTCGATAGCGCTCGACTCCGAGAAAAAAGATCTGTTCAAGACGATCAAGTCTTTTGTCGCGAAGGCCACTGTGGTGGTCAATGCCGGGGATCCCGACCGCGAAGGGCAGTTGCTTATCGACGAGATCCTGGAGTTTCTGGGCAACCGGAAACCGGTGCGGCGCGTGCTCATTTCTGGTTTCGATGAGACGACTGTCGCGAACGGTTTGAAGGGGGAGTGCGACAACGCCGGCTTCATCGGTCTTCGTGACGCAGCGCGATCGCGCTCAAGGGCTGATTGGCTGGCGGGGATGAACCTCAGTCGTGCCATTTCCCTTCACGCGAAGGAATGTGGATTTCAAGGGTCGCACATAGCCTACGGCCGCGTGATGACCGCGTTGTTGGGGCTGATCGTCCAGCGTGACCTGGCGATCGAAAATTTTGTTCCCGTTGATTTATTTCGCGCTTTCGGCGCGATTCAAGGTCACCAAAGGCGATTTCCGTGCGCGCTGGAAACCGTACCCCAGCCAGGCGGGGCTGGATGAAAGAGGGCGGCTGCTGGATCGGCGAGTAGCCGACCAGTTGAACACTGCGGTCCAAGGCAAGACTGGCAAGGTGGTCGAATACAGCGACACTGAAAAGACCGAGTCGGCCCCTTTGCCGTTCTCTGTCGACCAGCTGCAAATCCTGGCGTCGAAGAAATTCGGCTACAAGTCGGATGCGGTGCTGAAGGCCCTGCAGAGCCTCTATGAAAAGCATGAGCTCACCACCTATCCGCGATCCGACTGCCAGTATCTGCCTGAGAGTCAGCATGCTGATGCTCCTGAAGTGTATGCCGCCGTCACGAATAACCTGCAATTTGGTGCACCGCTGCAGGACATTGATCTAACTCGCAAGTCGCGAGCCTGGAACACGTCCAAGACTCCGGTCCACCACGCGATCATTCCCACTACGCGACGGGCCAATATCTCCGTCCTTTCGGGGATCGAGCAGGACCTCTACGAGGAAATCTGCAGACGCTATTTGGCGCAGTTCATGCCGCTTCATCGCTACCGCCAGGTAGAGGTAGTGGTCGAGGTCTCGGGGCAGCGCTTCGGTACCTCCGGCACCACCCCGCTTCTGCCGGGCTGGAAGGCCCTTTACCCGGGCATGAAAACGAAGAAGAAAGGGGAAGACGACAGCGGCGAGAACGACGTGCTGCCGCCGATGGCTGTTGGGGATGCTGCCCTATGTGAAGGCCTGGACATCACTGCGAAGAAAACCACGCCACCCGATCACTTCACTGACGCCACGCTGCTCGACGCGATGATCAACGTGCACAAGTACGTCACCGACGAGCGCATCAAAGCGATCTTCAAGCAGATGATCGATGACCGGAAAGCGGGCGAAGAAGAAGCCGCAGGCGGCCTGGGGACCCCTGCAACAAGGCATACCTTCGTGCCGAAGTTGGTCGACCTGGCCCAGGTGGAGTTCGTGAAGCCGAAGGGTAAGCAGAAGGAAGAATTCATCATCTCGACTCAAGCCGGCAGGGCGCTGATCCAGGCGCTGCCTGCCGAGATCGCGAAACCGGACATGACCGCGTTGTGGGAAACGGCGATGCGCGAGATCGAGGCGGGCAGAAGCACCATCGATCGATTTGAGGCGATGCAGCGCTCGTGGATTACCAAGGTGATCGCGGAGATCCGCTCCAAACCCCTGAATATCCCCTACACGGGGCCGGCGAAAGCGGGGGCAGGCAAAGGTGGAAGCTCGGGCCCTCGTGTCGCACCGGAGCCGGTCGGCAAGGCCTGTCCGCAATGCGGCAGCCAATTGATGAAACGAATGGGAGGCAATGGGCCGTTTATCGGCTGCGAGGGCTTCCGGTCGGGTTGCAAGTACACCGAACAAGTAGCCGCATAAGGGCAGAGATGATGATCGGCGTGAGAGATCTGGTGATTGACGAGTTGCGTGCTGTCGCAGCCGTACCGAATGGGCTGGACCGCAACGTGTTGGTGCGGATCCAAGACAGCATCGCTGCCGACGTGATTTACCTGTACCGGGAGCAGCTGGAACAGATGATGAGACGCCAGGAAGTCGCGGGCCTGCCCGCAGCCATTGCGAAGCAAGAGCGGCAGGATTTTTTCGCCGAGCGACTGAATCTGGAATACCGCAATCGGGCGGCCAACGGCCAAGGCTTCAGTTTGCCGCTCTATGTCGAGTCGGCGAAGAACTTCTACCACCTGGAGATCCGGCGCCATTTGCAGCAGGTGCAGGACTACCTGGTCCATGGGCGGGCGGTGAACGAGCTGAACGCCGGCGCCGAGAGCATCCGTGAACTGCGTGCTCGGGATCCCAGCCTGAACGCCCTGGCGCACAAGGTGGCCGGTGGACTGAATGCTATCAACGAAACCCTGGAGCGCCTTTCTCGGGTGCAAACCGGGGCGGCCGCTCAGGTCAGTCGTGAACTGCGTAGAGAAATGCGTGACGGCCTGGTTGAGCTGCAGGAAGACCAGTTTGCGAATTCGCTGCTGTCCGAGGCGCAAATGTTGGCGGGAGTTCAGCGTATGAGCAACGAGCTGGAAGAGGGCGGGAATAGCCTGAAAGTCCGTTGACAATACGCAATAATAACAGAAAATAACATTTGCCAATTCAGATAGAGGTATCGCCATGACTGTTGCTCTGAATACCCAATTCACCTATCCGCAGGTCGTCATCCAGTCGGCCGTTCAGTTCCCCGCCGGCCACTATGTTGAGCTGGACGATATCGCGTTCGAGGCGAACGGCCTCGGCCGCAAAGTGGTCCAGGCTCAGTCGGTGACCGCGCATGGCAAAGAGTTTTCCGTCGCCTACCTCAACGTCGACGGAACCGGTTATGTGCCGATCCAGGACAGCTCCCGCCCTGTTGATCTGGGAGACCTGGATTCGATCACTCGTGATAACGCGGATCTATTTCGCGCCGTGCATCAAGCCTTCGGCGGAGCTGCGGATAGTTACAGCCACCTGGAACTAGTGGTCGCTCTCCGTAACGCCATTCACCAGGGTATCGCTCCTCTGAACTCGGCCGAGCTGAAGCGGATCGCCGGCGAGGCGCGTGTCTATGCGAAGCGTGCTTTGTGGGTTCACCTGAACTCGATCGAGGCGATCACTGATGCACCGATCAATTGGGCATCCAAAGAGCTGTAAGAACTGCCAATAGGCGAGGGGGGACGAATGCGGAAAGTAGTAAGCCCGGTGTTCCAGCCGATCGTGGACGCTCGGACAGGTGCTGTCTCGCATTACGAAGCCCTTGCCAGAACGAGGGGGGTCCGTTCCGGGCATGTAAAACTACTGCAGCTGGGCGAGGAATTCGGTTTCATCGACCTCATCGACTTCGAAGTGCTGCGGCATGTTTTCCGTTTACTGCGCGATCGGCCATATGTGCGCGTCGCTGTTAACGTGTCCGTGTTGACGATAGAAGAATCCTGTAACGAGCTGCTTTCGCTGGTGTTCAAGAATATGGATCTGGCACACCAGGTCGTTTTCGAGATCACCGAAACTGCGCAGATCAACGACATGCCGAGGATCCAGCAGTTCGTCGCGGCGGTTCGCCTATTGAACGCGAAGGTGGCCATCGACGACTTCGGCGATGGTTACTTTACCGCGCCGCTCGTGCGCGAAATCCAACCGGAATACCTGAAGCTGAGTGGCGACTTGGTTGCAAGGCTCTGCAGCAGCGGAGAGATCCTGCCTATCCGGGATCTTGCGCGCTCGTTCGGCGGTGAGTTGATCGCCGAGCATGTCGACTCCGAAGAAAAGCTCGCCCGGCTGAGGGAGCTGCGCGTGGGGCTCGTCCAGGGGTTTCATGTAGGCCCCATCCTGGAAGAGCTGCCCGATCTGCAGGAAAGCCGGCAGCTCGCTCTCGGTGTTGCGAGGATCGGGCTATGACATCCGCTCTGCCGGTTGTGCTCGACGAATACCTCTTGCACCGAGGTGAGCTCGATGGCGTGCAGTCTTGCGCCTTACTCTGGCTTGCGTCCGATTGGCCGTTCCACGATGCCGTTGTGCAGGTGGTGTCGAGGCCTCTCGACGTTCGACGTGATGTCCGGATCAAGAGCGAGGCCGGTGATATCGTCCTGCCGGCCGTGGAGAGTCAATGCCTTGAGATTATCGAGGCGGCGGGTCTTCACGTGCTTTTCCAGCCGCGGCCCGGAGTGACCGAGGTCCGGCATGTTCCGTTGTCCGGAGGACTGCATGGGTAGCGGAGTTACCGATTTTCTGATGTCCGGGACGACTGTTGTGCACTCGAAAGAGGGTTCTACGCCTGGGGCGAAGACACTGCTCAGAACGATTGCTGCCGGCGTCCTGGCGTCATTGTGTTTGGCAGCGCCGGTGAGCGCTGCAGATGGCCGCCAGGCGGGTCTCTCGGGCCTGGCTCATCTGGGGCAGGACTCCATTTCCCAGGAGCTTCAGAATCTGGCGGCTCCGGGCTCTACTTCTATCCGAATCGTGTCGACATCATCGGCTGATTTCATGCAGTTCGTCAGCCAGGCCCCCGCTTTTCTGATGCGAGGTTCCCCAGACCTTCTGGATCCGCAGAGCCGTTTCTGGTTGGCAGCAGAGCGAGGTGGGGACCGCCAGTTCGCCATCAAATTGTCGGAGAAGAAGTACCTCTGGAGTGAGCGAGAGACTCTTTGCTTTGTTGGCGGTCTTGAAGGCGTCGGCGCCGATATGGCTATCAGCGATTCCGGTCTCAAATATGTGGATGACGCGATCAATGGTGGGCCTCGGGTCCTTCAGTCGGCAGAGGAAAAATTGTTTTTTGCGACGGTCCACGAGCTGCAGCATTGCCGCGATGTGAGTGGTGATGACCTGCGGCGTCGTGCCATTGCTGAGTTTGGGGTAGCCGGAAAGTTATATGGCACTGCGCTTCGCGAGCTCAAGGCCGACCTCGCTGTAGCGCTCGCGCATGCGAGCAAGGATGGCTCCTTCGTCAACGCAGCGGCGTCGCTGGGGGCCTTCCGCGGGGCTTCGTTGGCGGATCCCGAGCATGCGACGGAGCACATGCTCGGGATTGTCCTTCAGCGGCTGGACGCAAGTAGCTATCGCGGCATGCACGTCGCCGAACTGTATGACGCCGTTGAGCAAATTTTCGAGACGTTGGATCCCCTTTCTAACAGGCAGCTGCGGCATGCCTTTGTGAGCGAAGTTGCCGAGAAGGCTGAGCTCTACGAGCGGATTCAGCGCCGGCCGGCGACATGGGCTGACGAGGCTATGAAGTTGTTGCCGGCACTGGTCCTTTCTGGTGAGAGCCGACCTGCCCTGGATGTCGATGGTCGGGCTTCACGCCTGGTCGATGTACTCCTGCAGAACGATCTGCGTCATCCGCACATTCTCGCTGAAGAGAAGCTGCGGTCTTCCGAGATGTACAAGGCGCTGCTCGATCTCGTTGGGGAGCACGCCACTGCTCAGCAAGTTGCCAGAATGGCTTTGGTCGACGAAATCACGGCTCACGGACGTCAGCCCGTCTTTCAGTTGCCAGGCGATCAAGGTCTGGGGGCGGAAGGGTATCTGGACATGCTGAATGCTCAATCCAGCGGGCTTACTCAGGAAATAGTTCGACAGCACGAGGCGGACTCGTTGAGGCCCTCGCCGATCTAGGTCGCAAAGGGTAGGGTGGCCATCAGATTATTTTGGGCGCGCTGAATGTTGATGTTGAGTGTTGTGATCGAAAACCCAAAGGCCAATTTGGACGCCAGACAGGGCATGTAGAGGTCGAACGTCCTTTGACGCTCGTAGGGCCCTCTCTGGGCCACAAAGTCATTTTCGAGCACTGAAGGGGCGGTCGATGGCGTAGAGGGTGGTTGTGGCCGAACAAGTTGGTAAGGAGGTCGGATGAATCGTTTACGGGTACTTAAAACAGCGTGCAGCGCGGGGCAAGGCCGGCGTATGCAGAAACCCGGATGGCTGGTATGCCGCCCATGGTCGCGGCTGGGGTGACTGCCATGGGCCGGTATCGCGTCGAGAGGCGATCCAGCTGGCCGCCAGGTGGGGGATGCCGACGAAGGCAGTCAAGATCGTGGTTACGACCGATTGAGTGGGAGGGGCGATGAACCAGAACTACATCAGCGCAATGGTCCTTTGTCGCGATGGGAATGCCGGCACGTTCAAGGTTTCGATTAACGAGCAAGGCGAGTTGGTGTCCACAGCGCCAGAGTGGCAGCCGGAAAGTCCCTCCGACTCGCCGACGGAGAAGGTTGGAGTTGTGCCGACGATCGAAGGGCGTACCGGTATCGGTCATGTGATCGATGGCGACGTATGGCGAGATCTGGAAGCGAATGGGCGGCTCGATGATGTCTGGCGATTTGTGCTGGATGGCGGAAAGCGTCGAGGAGGCTGTCGAATCCGCCTTGCATGGGAGCAGATGCGCTATGTAGCGGCTAAATGATGATGTTGAAGTGGGGGGATTTTCACCGTGAAAAGGCGCTCCCCATAAAACTTTCACCTTTGAAGTGCCTGGGCGCTTCTGTGAGCCGCGTAGAACGCACGTCTGGCGCGGTCTCCCCATATCCGTTCACCTTTCGGGTAGGGCGCCCCATATCCATTCACCTTACTAGGGACGCTAGATGTCGAATACAAGCATTTTGAGCGATGCCGATTGCCGCATAAGCGGGACGTCGTCTTGCTGGTCAAACCCAGTGCGCGCAAGCGGGTAGGTCTCACCCTCTTGGCCATCGCCATTTTATTTTGCGGGGGCATGGCGGTCCTCGGCGAACGTGGCCCTGTCTCGTCGTGGCTGCAGTCCATGGATCGAGAGGCTGATCGCGCTAAGTTGGAGCCGGTGATGCGAAAATTCGCTGAGCAGGGCAAGCCGGAAGCGATCATCTGGCTTGCGCAGAACTTCCCGAAAGAGAACAGGACCTCTCTCGAAGCTTTGGCGAGCCAAGGGAACGGAACGGCGCTCTTCACCCTCGCGGCGCTGCGCCTCCGTGACGGCGACGAAGGCGAATTCGAGTCATTGATGCAGCAGGCAGCAGAGGCAGGTAATGCTGACGCTCTTCGTTTCATCAAGCGCCAGGCTGAGCGCTGAGGCATCTATCCGTGGCGTGATTTTGAAACCTAGATCACGCCACGGATAGTCCACCGTAAGTTGCGAGCGAAGGGGTGTTGGTGGTGGCAGAGACATATACCTGTGGTGGCTGTGGAGCGGAATTTTCCCCCGGCGATCATGTGTGCCGGGGTGTCACGGTCGAATCGTTTATGGCGCCCTTCCGGAAGAGGTTTCGAAAGGAGCGGGTGCTGCAGGGGCGGTCTGGGCGTCTATTGCCTTTGCAGTCCTGTTTCTGTTGCCGGTGGTAGTGTCTAGCTGTTTCGGTGTGGCTGTCCCGATTGGCCTCGGGCTTGGGTTGTGGGGATTGCTGGTTGTCTTTGCTGTCTGGGTATGGGGGTATCGGTGGGGCCGGAAGAGGGCTGTCGCTGCGCGAATTGGCATGTGCAGGACTGTTGTTGATAGGAGCCGGTCGTGATCAAGTTGGCTGCGGATAGTTCACCGGTGGCGAAATTCATTCGCCATAGGCGCTTGGTCGCCGATATGCGCCTACCTGGTGTGGTCGCGGCTGAGTTCCAGGGTTGGGTTGGCTCCTGCTCAGTTCGTTATCGTCTCAGGGGTGCTGAGCACGCGGATGTGATTTCCTCAGTAGATGAAGCCTTGCTGGTGGCTGGCATGCTGAGTGCCCCACTGGCCGGCGCTGACTCGGTGCGCGTCGAGCCTGCTACATCCGGGCAGGCTGACTTCCGCACGGCATTGGAGTGGGGAAGGGCTCGGCTTGGCGAGGTCGACCTGGCGAAATTGCTGGCTTGGTGGTCTCTCTGAGAGCAGATGGGTTGCTCTCGATCTTTTGACTTTCATTAGGCTATAGTAAGCGCTAATTTGCTGAGAAAAGCTTTAGCGCATGAAGCTGTCCGACTACAAGAAGTCACCGAAAGAGTTCATTCAGGGGGTCCGTTCTGACGGGTTCCGGGTGGGCTTGTCCACGGCTTTCGCTCCTTGGATTAGCGCCTTTTTCCGTGAGAAGCATGGTGGTACCTGGTTTGGCCAGGGCCGTATGTGGGCCTTCGACCGCTCGAAAATCAATGGCGCATTCGCGGCGAGTTTGGCCGAAAACCTGCCATCCGGAATCCTCTACGATGTCGGGCAGTTTGCGCAAAAGCTTCGCATCGCCCTGGCGTCTTCCCGATCCGGACCTGTTCGCGCCCTTCCTGGATGTCCAGATCTTCCCTGTTGAGGGCGGAGACTTCGTTTGCCTATCGCGGTTTGATCCTCTCCTAGTTAGCACGTTGCAGGGCCTGCAGGGCACCTTCCTGCGTAATCGAAATGCCTGGCGGGTGAAGGTTGCCCTGCCGCGATTGCTTGAGGTGCTGGGAGACGCAGGCTGGAATCCGTCGAGAACACATCTTCCTCAGCGATACCGAAATCGTTCTGGAGCAGCATGCTTCGATGGGTGAGGGAGACCGACCAGGTGTTTCAGGTGGGCGGTATGGTCCCTGAGCGAGTCGGCGCTGGGGATGCGGAAGGCGAGAACGCGATTGTTGAGCGTGATCGCAAAAAACCGATGAAGGAGCTTTGGATCAACGAGGCGGATTTGGCGAAGGCTGTCCAGGCATATGGGCTGCATGGTGAGTATGCCTACCAGGAAGTGGGCGTTCCGTCATCTCTCCTAAGGTACTCAAGCTGTCTGCTGGCCGATGATATGGGCTCGGGAAAGAGCCGCCAGCGGCTGCGTCGCGCGCGAGCTTGGTCACGGGGCCGGGTGCAGTGCTGGTGGTCTGCCCAGCCAGCCTGCGGATCAACTGGGAGCGGGAGATCCATATAATCCAGCCCGACGCGAAGGTTGTGATTTGCGGCGATGGCGAGGCCTGGTCGCAGGCTGACTGGCTGATCGTGAACTACGAGAGGTTGGGCGCCGTCGTTCAGGCCATGAGCGACGGCGATGTGCGCTTCCGAGTGATGCTGTGCGATGAGGCTCACTATCTCAAGGAGCCCGACTCCACCCGTACCCGAAATGCCTTCCTGCTCTCGAAGCATATCGAGCGCCGGTTCCTTCTGACTGCGACTCCGGTGCTGAACCGGAGAGAGCGAGCTGCATAACCTGCTGCGGCTCTCCGGTCCACCCAATCGGAGCCATTCGCTTAGCGATTTTCTGTCGGACTTTGCCGGCCTCTCCAGAGCTCAGGAAGCATTGAGCGAGCGCGTTTCCGAATGGATGTTGCGCCGGCGTAAAGAGTGTACTGGCTTCGTTGAAGGGCAAAACGTCACGAATTTAAGTATGTAGATCTAGCGACTGGCGAGCGTGATCAGTACCTAGCAGCGGTCTCCGACAACACGCAGACCGCCATCGTCAAAATCGGAAAGATCCGTCAGCTACTGGAGCGTCTAAAGGCTTCGTTGGCTGATCGATACGATCACATCATTTGGGTGACGACGACAAGTCGATCATCTTCTGCGAGTACACCGAGTCTGTGGCCTACCTGGCCGACGAGTTCGCCAGGCCGGGATCCAGACGGTGACCTTCACCGGATCTAATTCTGGAACAAGAAAGCAAAAAGCGATCGACACCTTCATGTCGGATCCGGCGGTCAAGGTGTTTCATCGGCACGACCAAAGCAGCCGGTGTAGGCCTGAACCTGGTCGCTGCCAACTACGTGTTCTTCGCGTCGCTACCGTGGACTGCTGCGCGCGAAGCGACAGGCCGAAGATCGCGCCTACCGAAAACGGCCAAAAAAGAGCCGTCACCGTCTTGATGCCCCGTGATCTCCGGGACGATCGACGAGCAGGTCGTTACTACTGCGCCAGCACAAGGAAAGCATTGAGCAGGATCTGCTCGATGACTCTGTTCAGGATCCCGCCTCGTCGAAGAGCAAGATGGCCGCCAAAGCTTTTTAACGCAGCGTGAGTGGAGGGGAGTCATGTCGTTATCGTTGATGCGCGTTCATGGTGAAAGCAGATGCCAAGCTGGGGCTTTGTTTCCCTACGACACGCTGCTCAACAAGAAGCTGGAAGTGAGCTACCGGAGTATCGAGGCGGCCTTTCGGCGGCGGACTCACTCAACCAGGTGTCAGCTGGGGGCACGGCCCGTGCCCAACAGGCGCAACCCTCTGTCGACGGCAAGGCACCGGCGACCAGGTTTGCTCAATGTATACAAACCGCATTCACGAGCTCTACAGCCGGATCTGCACGTCGGTCGACGGGCTCTCGGTTTTCCGGGCTCATAGGAGCGAGTACGACGGGCTCTTGAACGAGTATGTCCAGCTCGCGGCCGCGCAGGTCGTCAACCGAGCTAATCCGTCGCCCTACTGGGGGCATGATCGCTTCACTGTCTCGGCGAAGGGTTCTCGATGGTTTGCTCGGCGAATAGTGTGACGTCCTGGAAGTGAGCATTCAAGGCATCGTCAAGGACGCCGCGGCGGAAACGTTTGCGTTCGATCGAGCGCGTCGATATTCGCGAGCTGGCCGAGTGGTTCCCACTCTGTCAGCGACCGCAATTTCGAGCTGGCTGGCCGGACGCTTGATATTCGCGCCGTCGGGTATTGGCCGCGAGGCGCGTGGAGACCGGGTTTCCCCTGACGAGGACTTCCGCGAGGACGCGCTGCAGCGCCAGGTCGGGCGCCCCGCTCTTCGGATGTGTAGGTTGACCAGGTGATAACCAAGTAATAACATTGTTATTACTTGGTTTAAGCCTTCGGAGGCTTGTCGTGGTCGGAAAGTCAGTTCAAGCGACCATGCTTGTACCCCGCTCGAACGGGCGCGGGCTCATCTTCAGTGAAGTTCGCGTGGTTCGCGCATTCGACTTACCGATAGCAGGGCGGTTCGTTCCGTTTCGCCATTCATCC